>PITA01028433.1:0-12106 GCA_004023965.1 Spilogale gracilis
CCCCGCACACCCGCGCACACCCACGCACACCCGCGCACACCCGTGCACAGGGCCCCGCTCGCATTCAGAAGCACCACCACCGAGACAGGCGTGTGTCCCCGCTCCACAGCGGGCCTGTGGTTTCAGGATTGGAGGATCCCTGCAGGGCCGGCATCCCCCCCAGACCCGGGGCTGGTCTCAGCGGGAAGGAAGTCACCCCAGGGAGGCTCCAAGCCTTGGTGCAAGTGAAGGAAACCCTCCGGCCTGTGGTTGGGCCCGAGCCGAGAGCAGGCACTCTCCAATCCCCAGTGGCGCAAAGGACTCTGAGGGCTGGGGGAGAGCCGGACGGCTGCTGGCTGGGATGGGTCTTGGGTGCTCCCCCCGCACCCAGAGACACACAGATCCTTACCCACTCATCCACGGGTGGACACTGAGGTTGTTCCCCGGTCTGGTCGGGCTGTGAACACGGGGGGTGCAGAGAGCTTTTGGAGACCCCGTTTTCGATACGGCACCAAGTGAAGTCGTAATCAGCCATGAGAAAGAAGGCACTTCTGTCATCTGTGACAACACAGCTGGACCTCGAGGACATTATGTGCAGCAAGCAAAGTCAAAGACAAATACAGTCTTTGAGAGTATTGATTAGTACTGATACTACTGATACTACTGACTTCACTTAGAGAGTCGCGCAGCGGCTACGAGAGGCTGTGAGGTGTGGGAGATGGGGAGAGGCCGGTCAAAGCGGACAAGTGTCCCAGCAGAGGATGGCTACGTCCCCCGGACACAGCACGCAGCAGGGACATTAGTCAGCAAGAGCGCGACTGTCCAACTTGCTAAGAGACTAGATCCTGATGGTGCGCTAAGGCCACGGGCCGCCAAGCTGCAGTATAGACTTGGATCCCTTCAATGCTCTGCACACGTCCAACGTAAGTGTCCTCCTTACCTGCGCACGGTGGTTCTGAGACCCCCAGGGGACCCCTGAGACCCCCCCCAGGGGACCCCGAGACCATGGACAGTGCCGAGCCCTACAGCCACTAGGTTCAGTCCTATCCACACACGCCTACAGGGCGGCTTAATTTATAAATTTATAAAGTAAACAACACCTGTAATCAGACAGCCATGTCAATATACTCCAGTAAGTCACACCAATGTCGTCTCTCTCTCACGACACCTGCTCAGCCTGTGCTCATCTGTCTTGTGATGGTGAAGTGACAAATGCCCAGGACGGCAGTGACGCTGCGGCTGACCTCCTGCTGCATCAGGAGGGGGACCCTCTGCTTCTGGTCCAGGGCCGACCCCCGCTAACCGAGACCCCGGGAAATGAAGCCACGGGAGTAAGTGGGGGAGGGGGACACACTCACACACTGTCATCTCCAGGCCAGCTTGGTTGTTCTGCCTGCGCTGCTTCTGAGAAGCATGGACCTGGTGGAAAACTTTGTACGCGAGACAAATCTTCCACATAGTGCCGTGGATTCTCTGTGCCATCCCGGCCCTGCCATACACAAGCACCTACCCCCGCGGGAGCCGGGGGGTGAGCCACGTGGCGTCCAGGCGCCCGAGCGACCCAGGGCTGGGTGCTGCACCAGCTGGTCCGGCCGGAGCTAGAGGCAGAGGGCGAGCCGCCCCTCTGGGGTCTGCACTGGGTCCCTGCTGCCCCACGCACCCGCCTGAGGCCTCTGAAGCGATCATGGGCTCTCAACGAGCGAGTGCTTGTTTTTCTAAGATTTTAATGATTTGAGAGAGAAAGAGAGCGAGTGCGCACAGGGAGGGAGAGGGGCAAGCGGGCTGCTTCCTGATCACAGAGCCCCGTGCATCTCACAACCCCAAGATAATGACCTGAGCTGAAATCGAGAGTTGAACGCTTAACTGACTGAGCCACCCAGGTGCCCCAAAGTCAGTGTACTTTGTAAGGCCAGATCTGAAAATGTTTTCATATGAAATCTGACTGTTCTCTCTCAAGGCAACAAAAATGACAACATTTTTACGATTGCAAAAATCAGGCCACATTGTTTGATATGGTGCGGACTCCTTACTCACCAAGATTAGAGCTCTGCCGCAGAGCCTGGTCTGGTTGCTGGATGACAGTTAGGAAAGCAGACCTGTCCTCGTGCTGTCACCAGGGCCTTGTGTGATGGCGGGCACATCTGTCAGGGCCCCGCGGGGCCGCCACCAGCAAGACCGCACAGTGTGGGCAGTGGGCTGCTAGGACTGAGAGCCACATGGTAAATTTTATTTGATTTTAAATAATTACTTTCGAACTGAAATTTTAAAGGCCCCATGTGTTGAGTGGCTCACATGTTGGACAGGGCTGATTAGATCCTCTACTGCAGCACCCCGAACCCCCACCCCCACAGCCACACACCCCCACACACACAGTTAGAAATAAATATATACATAGTTAAAGCGCTGACGCTCAGGGAAATAGTCAATTTTTATAACTCGAAAATTTAATGCTTATTCTGGTAGGTTTTTGTTTGTTTGCATTTTCACTGACATAGCATGAAAACTGTCCCTAGGAATTTGGGGTGAGAGAAACAAAATCTGTCACTATCAATTCATTCCTTTCGCTGATGTCCTCAGGGAAGAGTTTTTAATTTAAGTGTTGTTTCATTTAGACATTTCTCTTAAAACGCTATCCGGTGGGACAATTACTATGTACATAATTTTTTTAGAAGCCACAGATCAATACAAAGGCAATTAGAATATTTTCATCCTTTAAAATAAAAAAAATAAGTCAAGCTTTTGAAAAAATGATTTTTAAAAGATGAACACTAAGAAATAAAATCATTTGTGTTTTGCCACATAATGTTAAAACAACCAATTGCCATAGCAAATGATGTTTATTAAAAAGTCTGTGTTCTGCTCACCACTTAGCCCCTAGCCTGTGGCACGGGAAGGGCGCAGCACGCACCCCTGTGGCCCCGTGGCACTGTCGGCGGGCGGGCGCTAGCGCTGGGGGCGGGATGGCGTGCGGAAGCGCCGACTTCTGCACCTGTAGGACCAGAGCTGGGAGGCGCGCGCACGGGGGCTCAAAGACTACATGATGGACTGGTGCGTTGCCGTTGCCGGGATTGGTGGGATTCTCTGGGGCTCCGGAGGCCTCCTTGCTGCCTCTGTGCCTCAGACAGAGTCACCGAGATGCGGGGGCAAGTGAATCCACAAGGCAGCGGGGGAGGTCGCCCGTGGGACCGTCCGGGGACGGCGAGAGGGGACCGTCCGGGGATGGCGAGAGGGGACTGTCCGGGGACGGCGAGAGGGGACCGTCCGGGGATGGTGACAGGGGACCGTCCGGGGATGATGAGAGGGGACCACTGGGGATGGTGAGAGGGGACCGTCCGGGGATGATGAGAGGGGACCGTCCGGGGACGGCGAGAGGGGACCGTCCGGGGACGATGAGAGGGGACCGTCCGGGGACGGCGAGAGGGGACCGTCCGGGGATGATGAGAGGGGACCACTGGGGATGGTGAGAGGGGACCGTCCGGGGATGATGAGAGGGGACCGTCCAGGGACGGCGAGAGGGGACCCTCTGGGGACGATGAGAGGGGACCGTCCGGGGACGGCGAGAGGGGACCGTCTGGGGACGATGAGAGGGGACCACTGGGGATGGTGAGGAGGGGACTGCCCGGGGATGATGAGGGGGGACCACTGGGAACAGCGAGCAGGGATGGCTTTCTTGGGCGGCAGTCCTGGCGGTCTGGCCGGTTGACGCTCTGCGGTGGGGTGTCCAGGGCGCCGTGGGGTGCTGGCCTCCACCCGCCAGGTGCCCGACCATCCTCATCCTGACAACCACAGGTATCTCCAGAGTCGGCCAATGACTCCCCAGGGTGGTGGTGGGGGGCACTAGATTATATCGGTTTTGTTCAGGCTCTTGTTACAAAGTTGCACAGAATTTGAGAGTCGCCCCAACCTTTTTGTTTTAAAAATCTTGTAGAACCAAAGCTTCTCAGGCACTCTGTCACGTCTGTGAGCAGACGGACCACAGCCATTAACGAAGATTTCTGTCTGCAAAGGAGGTTAGGGATGGTTTTATCTTCTTTTAGGGTTTTATAGATATTTCACATGCCCTAAGAAGAAAAACTCCCATCAAGTTTTATTTTACTGACATAAAATATATATAAAATGCCCTTAATTCATTGAACAAATTATAGGGGGAAACAATTCCCTTCTCCTTCCTGGGAAAATCCCTTAAGATTTTGTAGACAGACGGAGCTCCCGGGGTCCCGAGGCTGGCGGTGTGACGGACCCCCGTGCCGCAGACAGAAGCTGATGCCAAGTGCCTGTGGACGGCAACACCGCGTCGGCGGGCTCTTCATCCCTCAGGGAACGGCTGTCCCACTAGACTCTGCCTCTGCTCGGCTTCAAGGGCCCTTCAGGGTTCGAAGTCCTGCTCCACCATCCGCGACTGCTTCCGTCCGCTGCTTTCTCACGGGGTTGTGGAGTTAACGCCTAACTCCGCCGGGTGCTGGGGTCAGACACGGGGTCCAGCTGCGGGGTCGGGAGTCTCCGCGCACCCTGAAGCACACGCGCCCCTTCTCAGAGCTCGGTCCCAGGCCTGTAGCCCGAGGCTCCGTGTCAGTGACGGCAGGGGCTCCGAGCTGAGCCGGGAACAGACCCCCTCAGCTGCGTTTCGGTGACGCTTGGGGGCCAGAGGGCATCTCTGGTCTCGACCTTTCTCTTACTCTGTGTGTGGTTAACGAGGACGACTGAAATACGTACGAGGATGGAGCCCGGCACGAACGGTGGTCTAACCACGAGGCAGAGAGTCACGTCGGGCCAGGCTGGAGGTAGCTTCTGCTGGACGGCGATCAGATCAGGCATCTGAAAACCCATGAGATAACTGTCTTCCCCCTCGTGTTCTTAGACAACTACTCCTTAAGACTAAAGACCAGGTTTCTTACAGACTGCATACAAGATGAGACAAAGAGGTCCTTCTTGGAAACGCTGCTCAATGACAAGGCAATAAAGTGAATGCTGGTGACATCCAAGGCCGATGATAACATATCTCGTGCTTCTCTTCCTTTACATTTTACAGGCCACATAAATTAAATTCAACCAGTCCTTTGCTCAGCAGCTTGAGATGTGTGGTTAATAGGAATTCTGGCTCTCTTTGGGGGCCGGATCGGCTCCAGCAAGAAAGGGGGCAGAGTGCTCTCTGCTGGGAGTGGGTGCACGGCCGGGAGGATAGAGGTGGAGGGGGCCGGGACGCCTGTCTGAAGGAACGCTCGGAATGCTGGTGAGGCCTAACTGGCGAAGGAGCCCGGAGGAGCGGCCACGTGCTGGGGGCGTCGCGGGCCAGGTGGGCGCGGCGGGGCCGCCTCATCTCACAGCCCAAAGGGGCCTCTGCCCAAGCTGAACGGCAACCACACAGCACCATGTGTAGCCTGGCCAAGACTGCAAGTCAACAAACTGTTTAAAAACAACCTCACTTCTCATTGGTAAACGCCGCATCTACTAATATATATTGAGAAAATTAGTGTTTTCATGCAATGTTTTCTGGTACATTACCTAAACTCAATGCGGAGCTCACACTCGGCGTCTCATTGCTAGCGAGCACGGAATGCAGTGTTTCAGCGACTATGGGCGTCGCAGCAATAATTTGACAGGCGATAAAAAGGGAATAAGCTCTTTGGTGCAGTTTTTATGGTCTATTCTCCACGGCCTCAGCCATCGGAGTGGAAGAAATGAAGACGTACAATTTAACTGGTGTGCTTACATGCATCCAACAGATATTTTTCTTTGGAGATTAATTGAATTACACCTCTAAAATATTTATATTGTATACTTCTCAGTCCCGAGATGGTTTCGAACAATTAGGAAATGTGTTTTTATTAGTAGTGCAAGTGGCTACTGCCTGAGAGCAGCCGGCACGCTACGCCACGAATGGTTTTGGCAAATGTACACTTTGGGGACACTTCCTAGAAAGCATCACTTCATGGAAGTATGTAAACTCTAAACACCCAAATTCTAAAGGTAAGGCCGTATCAAAACCTTCCACATCACGTGCTGCTACGGTAGGACCTGCCTACAGCCGCAGAGAAGCATGTAGGGGGTGGGAACGGCCTGGGTTCATTCCTTAGTTTTGCTGGTATACATTGTGCTTTGGTGCACCGTTCCCTAGACTCTGTGACGCTCGATGTTTCTGTGTTGCTGGTCTGCTGGGGTCGAGAGCACTGGCACGGGGCAGGGACTCCCGACAGAAAGTAACACGTGGGCGTGAATTTGATTTAGGCAGATGAGCAGTGGCATAAGTGTACAGTAACTAGCTCTGGAAAGAAAGGATGCGGGAGAGAAAGGGAAGGGAAAGGAAATAAAAGAGAAAAGAAAAGAAAAGAAAAAAGAAAGGAAGGAAGGAAAGAGGGAAGGAAGGGAAGGGAAGGGAAAGGAAATAAAAGAGAAAAGAAAAGAAAGAAAAGAAAGAGAAAGAAAGACAGACTGAAAGACAGAAAGAAAGGGAAGGGAAGGGGAAAGGGAAAAGAAAGGAAAGGAAGAAGGAGAGAGAGGAAAAAAGGAAGGGGGTGGGGAGAAAGAAAGAGAGAAGCACGGCCTTGTAAGGTTCGCTGGTTTCTCAGGGAAGCACTCCCGCAGTGGCGTAGTTCAGGCACCCGCCTGCGGGACAGGTGGGCACAGTGGGCGTCCTGCACAGACAAAAGCTGTTCCAATGCCCCGGGGCCCTGTGGTCTCTCGGGTGCTGCCCCAGCACCTACGATGTTGCCGCAGCCCCTGCCCCTGGTGTCGCTTTTCCTGTTCTAGTCAAAGCAGGAACATCGAGGGCACAGTTGTATGATTAACATTGACTTATGCCCTCCAGGTTTCTAGAAATAACATGGAGCATATTTATAGCTGTTAGTGTAATCATCACTTTGGTGTTTAAAACAACAAGCATTAAATTTATGGCACCAGAAATTTTTGTGTCCCTTAAGGTATTTCTGTGAAGAGTGGAATCTTTGTTTTCATTGTGGTGGGCCCATGGCTGTGCTATTATGGGAGGTAATCTCTGGAACTCGAAGTCCTTCTGGACCAGAGACCCCCCACATTCCCATCCACAACAGATGCCTGCAGGTTAAGTTACATGAGTGCACAACATGTGGAACTGGGCATGTGCTACTTTCTCAGTAAACACGTAGCCACCCCTTCTCCCGGGGCTAGGAGGGTGGGTCGTGCCTCTGAGGTGCAGGTCATGGCCCCTTCCCACGCCACCAGACACGCCCACCAGGACTAGCAGTGGCTCCCACCTGGCCATACTCACGATACGCAGTTTGGCCAGCACTGCTGCGTCCCTGGCCTGGCAGCACCAGCAGCTGGCGCACGGTGGGGGGTTAATACACAGCATATACGCAAGTAATGCTGGATTTTCACTCGTGTGTATCTGCTAACAGAAGCCGGGAGTTGAAGCCCCGCGACAGTAAGGCCGAGGCTGTGTGCTAAGTCACTCACTGAACAGCCCTGTAAAGGCCCTACTGTGCGTGGATGTTGTCACAGGGATGGCTAGTGCTCCGGATGCCCCACACTCCAGTGACGGGGACGGCCACCAACAAATCCATGCCTGGGGCTGTGTGCCACACGTGGAAAGTGATCTCTTGGTCATTAATATATCCGTTCACCCAACAAGTGGTGCTAAGGCCTCCCCCATGCTGGGGGAGGAGGACAGTGAGCAAAATTGGGCAGTTCCTGCTCCTGGGGGCTCAGATCAGTGCCCAGAGGACCAGGAAGGAGAGACGGAGGAAGGCCTAGTGACTTCCCTGGGAGGGAGCCTGGGGACCAGGAGGCCCACTTGGAGAATCCCGTGTGGACACCAGATGTGTAGAGAGGTCGTGAAAGGGGCCAGGGCTGAGAAAGAGTGCTGCAGCCTGGGACAGAGAAGGGCCTGCAGGTGGAGACCACCTGGGGCAAGCAGGCCCTGAGCCGGGCCCCCAGCTGCCACGTGTCTGTGGGGAAAAGGAGGAAGCGACAGACGTTCACCTGGCAGGTTGTCCCGGGATGTGATGTGGGCTAACCTGCACCGAGCACTGAGCACCGGTGATGTCCCGGTCATTGTTGGAGGCCCTGGGAATCCGATGCTGACTGAAGGAGACCCGGGGATACGTGAGCTCCCCCATTAGGCAGAGGGAAAGGGCACGCACCCCAGGCAGCTCCCTGCTCTTCCCTGCCGCTGCCCACGGAGGCCCAAGTGCGTGGTGCTGGCACTTCGTGGGGCCGGTGAGTCTCTGCTCCTCTCGGGGGTGGATGGAGGGGACGATGCAGCTCCCCCAGGGGACATGGGGTAGGAGGAGCTCCGCGGAAACCCCAGCATGGGTCTGGGCTTATCAGCCCTCCTCCTCTCCGGGACCGCCGAGCATCACCTCTCTCTCACACCCCAAATTCGCCCCCGGCCTCTGTCTCTGTCTCATATTACACAGCAGGCACAAAGTCCTTTAAAAAGTGAAAATTCAATTTCTTTTATCCCCTTCCGTAGCAGTGTTAAGATTTCCGATTGCCCCTGGAGAAATCCCACCCTTCCCGTGGTGGGAAGCACAGCCAGTGCCCCTCCGCGCCCTGCGGCCTGTGAGCCCCTGTCATCTCCCGGCACCCTGGGCACCTGCAGCAGTGGCGGGGCCAGGAGCGGAAGTGCCAGCCAGAGAGGCCCGGCTTCGAGCTGGGCCACGGGCCTGCGGGCGCCTCTGCCAGCGCGTGCGGTCGGCGCCGGGAGCGAGCGGGCCTTGGCCCGGCTGCGTACCTTGGGTGGCTCCGCTCAGAGCTGTGGGCCTGGAGCCACTCCCATGGTGACACGAGTCACCACCCACAGGCTGGGCTGCTGCCGCATTGGCCACGGATGTGTAGTCAGCTCCCGTGGCCCTGAGATGGGGCTCCCGAGCCGCCTGTGCGAACACCCCGGCCACGGGCCTCGTGGCTCTCACCCAAAACCATATCCCTTCCAAACGTCTGGAGGGGCCCAAGTGCCAGAGCGCGAGGCCACACATTTGCAGAGGAAGGAAGTCAGGAGGAATGAGCGGGACGAAGACGTGACGTTCTGACCACCCAGATTAGGGGGTTCAGGCCAGGTTCTCACTCTGTTTCCCATGAGGGGAGACACCAAGGCTAAAATGCCGGCCGTGACCTTCCCGTCCTGCCGTCCATTCCGGGCTAGCCCTAGGCTGTGGTCCTCCAGGCATCGGGAACTCGTGACCTGAGCAGGTCATCGGTTCTGCTGCCTCCTGCTTGGCTGGTGCACGGCCTGGGCGCCACATGCCCTCCCTGCAGGGGGGGTGACACGTGGGCTGCGGGCGGAAGGGAGCCACGCGAAGGAAGAGGGTGATCGGCTCCCAGGGGAGAGAATGCATTTCCACCAAGGCAAGTCTCGGCATCAGGGCAGAAAGTGACGGGTCCCTGAAGAGCCCAAGGCAGCGCACCCCACTTTCAGGTGTCCGTCCTGTTGGGCTCCTGTCCACACGCTTCCCTTCGGTGCCGGAACCAAGCCCATCACAGACTCCCCAAGAACCAAACCCCCACTCCAATCCTGCGGAATGGAGAGTGGGGACAGCAGCAAAGCCCTGGCCGGGGTCTGCTCTGGGAGCCGGAGACCCTCCCCAGAGACGGTTCTGGTGGCACGGACACGCCTGGACAGCGGTCCGTCACGGGTGAGCTCAGGGTGGAGGAGCCTCAGGCCTTCTACGGGCACCCAGGCTTCTGTGAGGTCACGGGGGGTGGCGCAGCGGGGGCAGCCCCCACACGCACTTGGAGCGGTGTCACCGTGCACACGGGCACCCGGGGTCTGCTAGCCTGGGCTTGGGCACCTGGTTTCAGGGACCCTTCCACCCCCGCCTCTCTGACCTCCCCAGGCAAGGTCTCTGCTCTGTCCCGCCCGGGGAGGCCTGCTCTGAGGCAGCGGGGGGTCCGCCCCGGCTGACCCCGGGAAAACCAAGCCTCCCAGTGTGGGCCTCCCTGCTGCAGACACGGGCCCCGCTGTGCCTCCTCAAGGCTGGGTCCCATGGCCACCGTGGAGGGAGAAGGTGGGCCCTACGTGACAAAACCAAGCTGACCGAGGCCCCCCCATGTTCCCGCAATAGAAGGCTCTGGATGCTTCCCGGGGTCTCCATGTGATGGTGCATTTCAGACTCTGTCACAGAACAGTAAGGAACATCCTTTCATGTGTAAATGACCTTGGACAATGAGAAGGCGCAGCCCTCCCAGCACCTGCCAGGCATCCCAGCCTCCCCCGTTCCCTGGGGGTTCTCATCAGTGGCTTCACATGGGACTGTGTCCTGTAGATGCCCCAAACGCCAGCCACATGGAGTCCTAAGACGCCAGCACCGGGGAGAAGCAGGTAACTCAGCGGCGCGAGACGCAGGAGAGATGTACGTCGGAGGTGTTCCCGGCATCTCTCTGGGCCCCAAGCTCAGGGGCTCCCAGGACTGGTCCACGAGAGCTCGCAGCCAGCTGGCCCCGATGGTCCCGGAGTGTGCGCAGGGCAGGACAGAGGCACTGCGAGGCTCACACGCCGGTCCGCACAGCCAGGGCGGACAAAGGAGCAGCTCTCGCTCAGGAGGACCTGGGCTCCAATCCCCATTTGCCTGTGCATCTGCTGTGCAGCCTTGGGCCTGTCACTGAACCTCTCTGTGCTCTGAGTTCTCATCCTGGTCCCAGGATGGCCCTCCACCCTCTCCCCTCAAGCTGCTGGGTGAGCTGGGCGGCCGGTGGTGGGAGGGAGAAACGGAAGGGGCAAAGCTCGTTGCAGAATCGAGAGTCGGCGGTGGTGGCGGACGAGGCAGCAGTGGGAGGACACAGGACTCAGATTGCACACTGTCTCTTCAGCTGAGAAAAGAGGTAAAGGTAGGCAAAAGCAACTTTCTTTCTGGTTCAATATCTCTTTGAAAGAGCCTTAAGCCGAACACGTCCATGAAAACCCTTCTCGTGGTGTCTTAGACCCTCAGGGAGAGAACCGAGCTCCCGGGAACCAAGTGCCCGAAAGGCACCGTGTTCCTTGTCGCCCAGCTGAAGCCGGAGATAGCTCTACGGACGGGTGCAAAGGCATCTCGACTTCTCCTAATCTTTAACCATTCCTCACAATTATTGCAAAATCCGCACAGGTAATTAGGGAGTAGGAGATAAATCGACAATAAAAATCTGTCATGGTTTTCAGCTAACTGCAAAAAACAAGCATCCTTCCACCTGAGTTCTCTCCCTCGTCAGCTCTCTGAGGCCAGACAGTGCCGCAAACGCCAGAAACCCGGCCAGCGCCACGCAGCCGGGGCCTGTCCATCCAGACGGGTCGTGGAGCCCCAGCATCCTTTATTCTTCCTTTAACTTCAAACTAATGTTTTATCCATGACACGTACGCAGAGCCTACGAGCCCCAACTGGCTTAGGCCGCCCACAGCTCAGTCCTGCCTCCAGCCCCCAGCACCCATCCCAGTCCCCAGGAGCACTCTGGGGACCATCCTTTCGCTGCTGGCTCTCCTCGGCCTCTTCCCGCTCACGCCTGTCTCTTGATGCTCGAGCTCCGGCTTCATCTACTGACTTCCCGTTACAGGAGGTGGGGGCTGGGCTTTCAGACCCGCCCCTCCGTAGCGCCCCCTCCCCCGTGCACCCCGGGCTGTGGGTCACGCTTCGTGGCTCCAGGTCCTGGTGAGGACACAGCTTTGTCTGCGGCCACGGGCTACCCTTCCTCCTGCAGGACTCCTATCTTCCTGGACGGCACTCATTTGCGCTTTCACGGAGCTGGTGTCTCGTGCACCCAACCCCAAGTCACCCGTCCACTCTGTAGGAATTGTGAGCGTCCCCTCGCGGTGCTACCGCAGCCCCCCACCCCATGCCTGTATCTTCTCTCCTCTGGGGCCTGTTTCCTGAATCTGGTGTCTTCGTCATGGCTTTTCCTCTAAATTTGGTGGGGGAGGTCTCCTAGCGGCCCTTAAAAAGAGTGGGAAGGAGATACGTTTATTGAGCAATTATGTGTCTGAAAATGGAGTCTGACTTAAGAGTTTGAGCTAAAATTCTAGGGAGGGAATTATTTATCCCATGAAATATTGTCTCCTACTTTACAACGTTCCTGTCAAGACGCAATCTGATCATGATCCTTTTACTTATGTGTTTTTGAATCTAAGTGTTTAGAGTCTTTTCTCTTGGGGGCACCAGTTTCCCCAGAGAGGAATCCTCTA
>PITA01028434.1:0-19414 GCA_004023965.1 Spilogale gracilis
GCGGGAGCTAGTCCAGGCCTTTCACAGGCCTCTGCTTTATAGCTGTGTTCAGAGCATAAAGATGCCAAATAGTCTCGATGACATGAAGGGACAGGCTCACACTTACAGCAGTGGGGGCTTCCTGAATGACACTGCTGTCTCGGGGATGTGGGCAGACCTGTCTACCTTTTCCTTTCATGTCAGTGTTAGAAGTTTGCCAAGAGCTGTTGTGTGAACTGCAGAAACAAGAGGAGATGCTGTTTCAGCAAGAGCGAAAATAGACCTCCCTGGCAGCCTGGGGATTCGTCCGTGCAGCCGCGGCGCCTGCTGTGTGCCGGGCCCCGGGCTTGTGGCTTTGCTGGGGACACCGGTGCGTAGTAGGCTTCTCATTCTTGGCTGTTATTCTGGTGCTGCTGCCGCCGAGGGTGACCCTCCCTGCCCTATTCCCTGTCCCCTCTCCTGCCATCAGATTTCTTTCCCGATCCCCTCATCCCCCACAGTGGTCTGTCTTCCCAAGGCTCTGTCATCTGGGAGGGGCTTCACTCCTAGCTCCTCCTAAAGCCCCATCTCTGGGAAGGGCCACATTGTTTCCACTTGGGCTTCATCTTGTTCCGCTCGCACGGGATCGAAAGCTCTCCGTGGCCAGGCCAGCGGTGACAGGCACGAGGCTGGGTCCTTTGGTTTCGGGTTGGGATGTTCACAGATCAGAATCAGGGCGAGGTATGTTCTCCTTTTCATCTCCCAAGGAAAGACTGTCAGAATAGGACCTGTGCCATTTTCCACGAATATTTCAGCAAGACCTTCCTGCCCAAAGTCAGAGATTCTTGGACCACCTGAGAGGGAGGCACTGGGTGAACATTCAGTCCAGCCCTTCCTGGTATAGTTGGGGAAACTGAGACCCAGATCATTGAGTGAGTGGGAGGCAGAGCAATGAGCAGGACTTTGCGGACACACGGTTGGTGCTGCCTCGGGTCCCTGAGCCATGCGGTTCCAGGCTGGGGCTGGCTGCGCCTGAATCCCAAGCCTGGAGCAGACCAGGGACAGGGAATTGGGCGAGGGCAAGGGCCTGGGCTCAGGGGATGGAATTAAGTCCATGGAATGAATGCCTCATGCCGTGCTCCCGTGGGCTCCGGAAGGGACAGTGAATGAGGGCCTCCCTGGCCCTGACTGAAGCCAGTGAACAAACCTGAACCTGATACCAGGGCAGCCCGGGATGGTGTCATCACAGGTTCAGCATGAAATGGAAAAAATAAGGTCAACATTGTTTATCAGTGTAAAAAGGCAAACTATTCTTTTTAGAAAGGACTGTTTCTCTTTCTTTTTTTTTTTTATGAAACACTTTGAGTTAAACTTGGCTTTCTTTAATGAAGGGGCTGTGCGAGGAGGTCTGAGCTGTTGCTTTGGGACATTCTCTACAGCTCTCAAGAGTTTTTGTAACTACAGGACTCTGAGCCTTTCATTGACTGACATGCCTTCTGTGTCCTGTTCCTTAAACTTCCATAACTTTCTGTTCTTGAAATCAGTTGCCAGCAGCCAGCGCCTGTGTTCCCTGGGCCTCGGGAAGGCTGACATTTAGAAATCAGCACGATTTGTCAATGAACTCTGGCAAAATAGTCTCTGCGTCTCTGGCCGTCTGTGCCCCATGTTGGGCGGAGAGAGGCCGTGTCTGCTCAATTCCTCTGCTGCGTGGGGTCAGAAATCATCCTGGCACAGGCACAGCGGTGCTGGACCCCCCCCACTACTCCACACACGACACTGCAATCGCCAAGAGGCCGTCTAGCCCCCATAGGGAAAGTAATAGCCTATCAGAGCCTTGGGCTTGACCTTTTGGTCTTCATCACGCAGGGGCTGGGGGCTTCAGCTTCCGAAGAGTGTTGCTTCAGCATTATGGCGCTGCGGGTCTCAGGGACCACATGTAGTCGCCAGAATTCACAGACATTTGTGGGGCGGGTGAACCCGGAGACCTGGGTTTTGTGGCACAGTTACTGATCATGGCATTGTCAGGGAGGTTGGACCCTCGGTGGGCCATGGCCCCCCAGGACTTGCTGCAGTCCCTGCCGTGAGCCAGGCTTGGTCTCCCTTCTAGGCCATCCCACATGCCAGCTCCTTGGCTTCGTGTCCTTTCTCCCCATCTCCCCCCCACAACATATCCAGACAACTCCAATCCTCTGTTTCTCCATTGGAAAACGACTTTGGTCCTTTGTCTCCTGCCCCTACTGGGACATGAATCCTCTCATTTAATTAGTAAATCTGCACCAAAATGCTTGGCGTCTCTCTCCTCCTATACCCTGCACTCGAAGTTTCCTGGAGATAGTAGCTGTTTCTGGCTCGTTGGCCACAGTCTTCCAGAGCTGGCCTGGAGCTTGGCACACGGGATATGCCCCCCCAACAAATGTGTGCTGGACAAAGGAGTACACAAAGGAGCGACGAGCAGCTTTTACTTGGTGCGTCACTGACAGTTTCCAGAGATTCAACCTCCAGGCCGTGTCTCCAGCCACAGGACCTGCTGCCCACCGCCCGCACCCCTTCCACAACACTTGCCCCCATGGACGCCATCGCAGCCCATCCCCGCAGCCCATCCAGCCCGTCCCGGCCTTGCCTTGTTGCTCGTGGTCTCAGAAGACGCTGCTTGGCAAGTCCTTGTGCGGAGGCACAGCCCACTCATCTCCACACCTCTGGGGCTCCCGAGGCGGCAAGGGTAGACTTTCATCCCTTATAGACCCTTCTGCAGCATTCAGCACCAAAGAAGGGGCTCCAGCCCTGATCCTCTGACAGCAAATTGTGGGGAGCGGGGGGCTAGACCATGTACTGATGTTAATTGAGCATTTAGTATGTGTCAGGTCTTATTCTAAACTCCTTAGAGGTATTAGATCCGTTAGTCCTCTCAGAAACTATGGAGTAAAGACTACTATTTCCCCTTTTCATAAGTGGGAAACGGAGGCACCTAGGGGCTAAGGAATTCATCCAAGCCCCCCCAAGCAGCAGTTGGTGCAGTAGGGATTTTGGCCTGGGCTTCACTGCATTTCAGTTTCTTCATGCAGTTTGGAATGGATTCGCCAGCATTTGGAGCAGTTTGTTTTCTTGGGGAAAAGAGAGCTCATTCTCGGCCTGTGCAATGTGCAAAGGTGGGACTCGGTACCTAGAACTTCCCCACAGGACATTGGGTGGGTTCTGGACAGCCAGAGAGGGAGGGATTTGATGAGAATATGGCATTTGGGGATGGCAAAGGGATCCTAAGGAAGGTGGGATGGGGGGACGTGGCACCAGAGCAGCAGGTCAGGGGCTAAAGCGGGGACAGGCTGGCCAGGGAGATTTCCTGTGTCTGTCTCTTTTGTGCTGTGATCCCCGGCACTGTGCTCTAACCTTCTGGAATGTCGGTTGCGGGTAAAATCCTCTTTGTGCCCTGTGGGAAAAGGAAGCGGCTGGCAGGGTTCGCAGGCTTGGGCACCAGGGGCCAAGAAAGGCCTGTGGTGGCAGGAGGCCAGGCAGGGAGAAGAGAGTTTGGAGGATTAAGGACCAGATCTGAGCCTCAGAGAAAGTTGTGCTGGGGGCCCTGTCCCCATAGCCCTGTCCTCATAGCTTTCCTGTCCCCCCTAGAAGAGTGCTTGGGTAGAGCTATGGGGACGGGAGTGGAATCCCCTAACTCGGGCTCAGGGGTTCCTGCTTGAGGTTGTGTTATTTTCCCTTTAGTGGAAAAGGTGTTGCAGGAAGCCCCAGGCAGCTGGGACATGGGAGTGATGCTGTGTGTGTGTGTGTGTGTGTGTGTGTGTGTGTGTGTGTGTGGCGTATGTATGCGTGTGTGTGCACACACAGGATTCTCCCTGCTCCCCAGCCTCCCACTGACCCCTCCCTCAGCAGCCTCATCAGGAGAGGTGGAAATTGACTCTTCCCAATCGTGGCTCTATTTCCATCCATCTCCACTGAGATATTTCCCCGGTGAATGAAAACACTTGAATTCATCAGAAACCTGGGAGCAGAAACTGATGTTTCCATTTATCTCCCTTCTAGTGCCTTGCAGAGCCCCAAGTGGGGCTGAGCTCAGCGGCCGGATGAGCCTGGCTCAGGTGGTAAGGGGAGACCTTGGATCATCAAAATAATGTTGGACGAGGGACTCGATCCACCCCTCCCACCTGCCATGCCTATCTGTGTCCCTGACCAGGATTTTCCAGCTGACATCGTTGCAGAGTCAGGGCAGTCTTGGACAGGAGGATGGAGTTGGTGAGCCCTCACAAGTGGCTCTCCTCATAAATTTTTGGCAATTATTTTTGTGGAGAGCATGGATCAGACCGTGACACGAGCCATCAGCGCTGGCCTCTTGGCCCGGCCCTCACCGACCACCGATGGCTGGGGGAATGGGGATGCATATGCTTGAAAGTATCAGCACAAGCCACAGACAGGGAGAGAATATTTTCCAAACACATGGCTGAGAACAGTCTGTACCCAGAATCTAGGAAGAAGTCTCAAAACTCAAGAATAACAAAACGGAGAACCTGATTAAAACAAACCAGATGCCAAAGAAGAAAGGAATAGCCAGTGAGCGTGTGAAAAGATGCTCAGTGCTGTTAGTTATTAGGGAAATGCAAGATAAAACCACAGTGAGATATCACTTCCCCCCAAAAAGATGGGAAAATAACTAACAATATCAAGTTCTGGGGAGGGCAAGGAATATCCAGAGCACCCATGTGATCTGGTCATTTCACTCCAAAGTACTTACCCAAGACAGAAGAAAGCATATGTCCGTAGAAATACGTGTGTGTGTATGTTTCTTTGTAGAAGTTGCCCTTGGAAACAGATGGCTAAACAAATTGTGGTCTACCCATACAATGGAACATGCTTCAGCAATAAAAAAGGAAGGAAGGATTTTTTTTTTTTTTGATACATACAACATTGATAAAGAAGCTAGGCAGGTCAAAGCACATACTGTATTATTTCATTAGAGAATATTCTGGAAAATGAGAACTAATCAGTAGTAATAGAAAGCAGATTATCTGGTTGTCTAGGGCAGGGGAGGAGGTGTGGTGGAGAGAAATGGGAGGGAGAGATTCCCAAAAGGGCAGGGGAGCTAGTTGAAGGGGAGGAGTATTAAAACACTGAATGTCTGGGTCCTCCATAAAATTCATGTGTTAAAACCTAATGCTGGGGTCCCTGGGTGACTCAGCCAATTAGGCAGCTACCTTCAACTCAGGTCATGATCTCAGGGTTTTGGGATTGAGTCCCCCCATTGGGCTCTCTGCTCACTGAGGAGTCTGCTTCTTCGTCTCCCTCTTCTCTCTTTCCTTCTCCCTCTCCCTCTGTGCTCTCTTTCTATCAAATAAATAAATAAAATCTTTAAAACAAACAAAAAAGAAACAACAACAACACCTGAAGCCCTATGTGGTGCTATTCAGAGGTGGGACCCCTGGGAGATCATGTGATTGGGTCATGGGGGTGGAACTGCCTGAGTGGGATTAGTGCCCTTATAAGAGCAAGCCTAGTTCCCCTTCTGCCTCGTGAGAACACGGCAGTCTGTGAACCCGGGAGTGAGTTCTCACCAGCTCTTCCCCAATCTGGCGGCAACTTGGCCTTGAACTTGAGAAATACACATTTGGTGTTCAAGCCACCCCGTCTATGGTATCTGTATTCGAGCAGCCCAAAGGGACTAAGACAGGTCTATTTATTAACTTGATTGTTCTAGTGATTTCATGGGTATATGCATATGTCAGACTCATCAAAGTGAACACATTAAGTATGCACAGTTTATCATATGTCAACTCTAATGCAATAAAGCTGTTTAGAAATTTTAGAAAGGTCACTACATCGCAGTGCCTCGGGAGCTCTGAGAAGTGAACGCTCCGTGTTCCGCAGCCAGGTGCCTCGCGGGCTCCAGTTCCACATCCCGTCTGTGCGTCCGCACCCCGTATCATGCAGTTTCGCAGTGCCCTCCCACTGTGGATGGGCAGCAGTCCCATCCCCTGGAAGAAAGCATATGGTTCCACCATATGACTTGCTTTTGGCGGTGGGACATCAGCAGATGTAGATGAGGCAGCACGCTGGGGCTGCCCTTGCATCTCGACCATGGTTCTAAGAACACGCTGGGACTGGCCTTCCAGAGGATGAGAGACACACGGAGCAGAGCCACGAGGCCCCCACAGCCAAGTGGAGGTCAGCCTACAGCAGCCGACAGCCATGGGACTCTCCTCTGTCCAGCCAGACATGTGGGTCCAGCCAAGACCAGCAGAGCTGCCTAGCCAACCTACAGCCTACTCAAAGAAGCAAGCAATAAATGTGTTTTGACATTAGCTAATGAGCTTCTGTGATTTTTGTTAGGTGGCCTATGGCAATGGTCACTGATTCAGGCCCTGTATGAAGGAAGAGTCTGGGGGGTTATCCAGGAAGGCTTCCTGGAGGAGGGAAAGCATGGTTTCATGGCGTGTGTGAACCAGCTTTGTATGAAGGAAGAGTCTGGGGGGTTATCTTGGAAGGCTTCCTGGAGGAGGTAAAATAAGTTGGAGTTTCATGGTGAGTGTGAGAACCAGCCAGAGGAATGACAACAGGACGGCAGAAGAGTAGAGATGAGCAAATCTGTAGGGCTGCTAGAATTCGGGATAAGAAACTGGACAAAAACTCAGGGTGGCCAAAGCTGAGTGTGGTACATGCAGGGAGGTGGGACAGAAAGAGGCCAGTCCACATCAGGAGAGGTTTGAATGCCAAGCTAAGGTACTTTTAGGAATAGGGAGCCATGCCAGGTTTTCAGTGAGGCTGGCCTTTGAGGATGACCATTCATGTGGCCGGGGGGTGGGGTAGATTGAGCTGAGAAGATGGGGGGCTGGGGCCATGATGAAGGGGGGGAAGGGAACAAGAATGGCTACCTGCACCCCAGCTGGAGTGGAGACCCCGTGAGAACCTTTGGAGGGCTGATGACCCCAGAGGATGTTCCTGTCCTCTTCAACCCCCTCACAGTTGTCCCGTTACGGGCTCACCTAAGCCGCCCCATCGTGTGCTCAATTAAATTAAATTTTCTGTCAATTTTTAATGGTTTGTTAATCAATAAGGACTAGGCAATCACTTTTCAGGCTCCACGCACAGGGGTTGAAGAGGAGAGTTTCACAAGCTGTGTGCAAGTTTGCTGTATTGATAAGACCCCATGTTTGCCTCCTGTGTTATTGTGAGTTAATTACATGGAGCCCACGTGCATCTCCTGTCGGCCCACACCTCACAGCCATGACGGACCCATTCTGTGGGAATGCTGCACTCCACCACGTGAAGGAGGAGTGTCTGTAGGAAGGGGCGGTTGGCACCGGGGAGGGCACTGGGCACCTCTGCAGCTTCCGCTTTGGGGACTGTCATCTTCTAGTTCTGTTTGTGGTTTCAGGCAACCTGTAAAACGTATCTGGTTTGCAGTTTGGCTCTTCTGTAAAGTGGGGTAGTACCATCTAACAGCACCGGCGAGTTCTATCCTCAGAGGATGTGCAGACCTAAGGGTCTCGTCTCTTCTGCTTAGTCCCCATGGCAGCCTGGAAGCTTCTGTGGATAAAGGGCACTTCTCGGGCTCTGCAGTGACAACACGGAGCCTCGTCGCCCTCCAGGCCTGCTGCAGCCCAATCACTGGGCACCCCACATCTAACTTCCTTCCTGGGGGCGCCTGAGTGGCTCAGTCATTAAGCATCTGCCTTTGGCTCAGGTCATGATCCTGGGGTTCTGGGATGGAGTCCTGCATCTGGCTCCCTGCTCGGCAGGAAGCCTGCTCCTCCCTCTCTCACTCCCCCTGCTTGTGCTCCCTCCGTCTCTAGCTGTATTTCTGTCAAATAAATAAATAAATCCCTTCCTGGAAGATGTCAGTACTCTATATGCAGAAAATCCCCAAAGATCTGTCATCTTTCATTATTATCCTAGAGACCAGAGCATGAGTTTAGGTGAGTGTGTGGTGCTAAAAAAGCAGAATAAATTCAGCATCGGAGCCATGAAAAGCCACATTCCGTGGTGTGCTAGGGGGCTCAGCGGGGACCCAGGAAGTGGGAAAGCCTGCTCCGGCAGCAGATTCTGATGTGAGTTTTTTCAGTGGCAAATGGTGGCTCATGAGAATTTCAGCATTTTAGAATCTGGAAGTCATCACAACCTAGAATCTGATGTTAACTATGTCTTAGAATCTTAAATAGAATCTTAAAATATACAACCTAGAGTTAAGTGTTAGGATCATAGGATTTTAGGATTTCAAGGACCTTAACTATCATCTTGCCAGGCTCTCTCAGGGATGCCCTGTGTGACCTTGGGCCATGTGGTCCCCAAGAATGTAGTGGGTGACCCAAGGAGGGGGACTGTGGATAGCTCAGTACTTGCTTCTGCAACCTGTAAATAAGCTCAAAGGGCATTGGCTAGACGAGGGTGACACCAATATCCTGGGGCCACTTTTGCCTTCAAGGCTCACCTGAATGGGGGAGTGAGGGACAGGGCTAGGGGACAGCAATGAGGGACAGGGCTGGGGACAGAGCTGAGGGACAGGGCTGGGGGACAGCGCTGAGGGACAGGGCTGGAGGACAGTGCTGAGGGACAGAGCTGGGGACAGTGCTGGGGAAAGAAAGGAGCCAGGAAAGGCGTGTATGGGTCTCCATGGGATTTGCAGAGTATAACGCGCCCACTCCTGACCAAGCACCTACCATGTGCTGGACACTTACATTCCATCCGTTCACGTAACACAGCTTTTCTCTGAGCACCTGCCATGGGCCTGGCCCCATTCTGAGACCTGGAAAAACAACAGGAATTGAGATGGGTGGGGTCTCTTCCTTCAAGAGCCTCACACATAGGTGAGGAAGATGAAGGTAAAAAACCTTCAAACAAATGCATGAAATCATGATACAATGAGGGGAGAGCCATGAAGATACTAGTAAGAGCCAAGACAGAACTTTGTCTCCTTGTTCGTTCTTCTAAACCATCTTGTATCAACGAGAAACTCCTCCTATGAGCCCATTTTATAGTCAAGAAAACTGAGGTCCGGAGGGGTGACTTGCTTTGGCCACATGCCCAGAGTGGCAGAGCCAGGATCCAAGCCTGTGGCTGGCAGACCGAGCTGTGGCTTGCTCTCCCCACCTCTCCCCTTCCCCATGGATGAGGAGGAGCTCTCGGTGAATAAGGGGGACCTATGTCCCCGTCCACTGAGAGGACCACAGACCACAGTGCTTCCCTGTGCAGGAGGGGCTGTGGGACCAGGCGGACCTGGTTCTGGATTCTGTGTTGTGTGTCCCTGAGTGTGTTTACTGCACCACCCATCCCGAGTCTCGGTTTCTTCCTCTGTGAGATGGGCATGAATTGTCTACCTTACACAGCTGTCGTATCAATAGGAAAAAACATACAAAGTGTCCAACATCACCCCAGATAAGGGTCTTCGGGCACATAGTAGGTATTTTAAATGTTGTTTTATTTATTTGAAGAGGATTAATTTCCCCTCTCTCACTGATTTTAGGTTTTTTCTTAACCACACGTACAGGTGATGGGAAGAGCATGCGTCCCAGAAGCAGAAGGAGGTGGGGGCTCTAAGGCTCTGCCGTGCTGGCTCTGTCAGGCTCCTGAGCTTCTCTGACCCATGGTCTCCTCTTCTGTAAAACTGGAACATGACACTCACACTGTCTTACAAGGTTACTGTGAAGGTTGAATGTGGTGATGGAAATTGAGGGCCAAGTGGGGAAGGGCATTGAGTGGGCACAAAATACGCCAGGCTGCTTCATTTGGAGAAAGCACCCCCATTCTTTCTGAGCCCAGAGACTTTTCTGGCTTCTAGACTTGTGGTGGAACAGGAAGAACGGTGAGATCAGAAGCTGGAGAAGCTCATGACTGAGGACTCTCCTCCTCTGGCCCAGCCTCGCTGTGCACCTTGGATGAGTCACTGCCCCTCTCTGACCCTCAGACTCCTCCTCTATAAGACAGAGACAATGATGCTCACTCTTAAACTAGAACCATTGACAGGAGCACTGGACCCCACATGACACCCCAAAAAGGAAGGCAGAATGAGAAATCCTCACCCTCATGCTGTATGAGTGGCCCAGACTGAGATGCCGAGCAAAGTACATTTAAAACAGCACCCAATGCTAGAACACTTCACTCTTGTACATGTTTCTGAAAAAGTAATTCCATCACCCATTGTCTGAGTTGTTTCATTACAAAAGCAATTAAGTTGAGAAGGCTCAGCTTATGGTCCAGGGAAGGAAAGGCAGAGCTCAGGCTGGCTTTGCAAACTCTGTCCTCTGTGGAGTCCGTGGCGGCCCATGGCCCCAGCAGTCCCCGTCTGCTGGCCGAGGAGCCCAGGCGTTGGCACGGCTCTCCGAGCAGGCGGGCCTGGGAGTGCCCAGGGCAGGTGGCCTCCTAGCCCGTGAGCTGAGTGGCCCGAGTCAGGCAAAGGCGTGGACGTTTCTGGGTGGTGGCTGGCTTCCACATCAGCTCTGCCCTGGCCCCGCTCTGCGCACCTTCCCGCGTCAGCACTGACTGGCTGTGTGTCTATGTCACTCTCTTTCCCCTCGGTGACATGTCAACTGCACGAAGGCACCCTGACTGTGTGCACTGCTCTGTGTCCGGGTGGAAGAGTGCCTGGCACATAGTAGGTGCTCAAGCAGATGGGTAGATGAGGGAATCATGAATGAATGCTGTGAGTGCTCACACATTGAAAGGAGGGCTTTCAGAGTCAAAGCTGGCCCAGCAGCTAGCGGAAGGAGGGTGTCCCTCGGTCCCGCGCTGTGTGAAGGCACTTACGGGCGGGGGGGAGGTCCGAGGTGTGACTGGGGGAACAGACTTGTTCTTTGAGCCTTTACCCAGCCTCACATGTGCACCCCTTCCTAGCTGCTCTGCCCAGAGAATCTGGAACCCTCCCTCAGGTGAGGCAGTGATGGGTGACAATCAAACATGAACTCAGCTCAGGCTTCTTAACTAACTTAGGTCCAGCTTCCTTCCTTGTGACGCACTTTTTCCATGTGTAAGTGGAACTAGTGATTCCTGTGACTCTCATTCTCAAGGCTGGGAGATCGGGGAGGGGCTCCCCTTCGTAAAGGGGGAAGGCACACAGGCAGTGGACATCCCTGCTGTTTCTGGAGTATGAACTTGCATGATCCGGAGCTACAAGAAGGGGCAGCCGGTCCCCAGCAGCCAGTGCCCAGCAGGCACGCATGGCCTGTATCCTGCATCCCGCAGAAGGAAGAGAGGGACCTGGGAGTGACGTCAGAGAGGCGGTGGGTGGAGGGAAAGATGCCAACCTGCATCTTCCTCCTTCCAGCAGCCTCACTCCCGGCTCCGGCTGTCAACACCAGCAGCTGATGTGAACTCACACGTTCAAGGTCCAGGAGGACGAACCCCTAGGGGGTCCCACACCATTCCTCCTCAGGTGTGTGAATGAGCACACAGACCTGCTGAGTTTTCCACTCCAGGCCTGGGTTTGGCTATAGAGATGGTGAGGAGCATGGCACGAGTTAGGGGGTGGGGGTTTTTGGCACCCCCAGGGCAGGAACTGAGGCTTCTGTGTTCACAAGACTGCGAGTGTTGGTTCCCAGATCCTCTTGCTCTACTGTTTGCCTTTCTTTTAAGGTGAGAGAGGCAAAACCTGGAGCTGGTTGGGAGGCAGCCACCAACCCCTGGAGCGGGTTGGGAGGCAGCCACCAATCCCTGTCCCCACCTGGCTCCCTCTGTGGCCCTCAAGGAGACACCTGGACAAATTGGAGGACTCTGCAGGGACACATTCAGGCCCTGGAGTCCCGGGTGCAGTCTGCAGGGGGGCCTTTGTCCATGGGGACACAGGGGAGCTCTCTGCACCCTCCATATGGCCCCAGAGCAGTCCTGGACGTGCCAGGGCTTCTGGGAATGGTGTTCCCAGCAGGCACCTGGCCCTCTGCAGCCCCATCCCGCTGCTTGCCGCCGAGGTGAAGGTAGGAGTTTGAGAGGTAAAGTCTACAGACCTGGTCCAAGACCCATTAGTACTTCCTGGAGCAGATCCTCAGGGAGGAGTGACCTGTGCCTAGCACATCCTCCCTGGGATGCCTGGAACCCCTTCCACCGTGGGCCCCACACCCCACCTCCAGCCTGGCGGTGGCGCTGACAACAGGGGGCAGTACGGAGGCGTTTTGGCTGCCTGGGCTCGGGTCCCATGTCAACTGTGTGACCCCCAGCAAGTCACTCAACCTCTCTGTGGCTCACTGTCCTCATCTGTGCGTTGGGGACTAAGGGCTCCCACCTGGCAGGGCTGTCAGGAGGCGGACAGGAGCATGCAGAGGTGAAAGCAGGCCCATGGCAAGCACTCCGTCACCAGCAGCCTTCAGCTCCGCCACGCCACCGTCCCCGTCATCATCATCTGGGCTTTCTCTCTGTACATACTGAATATGTAACTGGGACACACTCTCTATTCAGCTCGCTTTCTTACCATTCTACCATCAGCCTTCATTCACATCACTGAAAATTCCTCCAAAGCGTGGTGTTCACAGCTTCTGACGGTACCTCATTTAGACGCGCCGACATTGACCTCGCCGTGGTCACCCACAGGCAGGTGCCCGGAGGATCACAGCCCTTTCCTCGTGCACGTCCGGCCGTGATGGCCGTTGGGCGCACCGCATGCCCAGGGGCTCTGACCACGTCCTCAGCACAGGGTCCTGCGGGTGGAATCGGGACTTCGAGGAAAGTGATGTTTCCCAGGCTTGAGGGCTTTGTCACCCAGTTGCCTTCCTGAAAGTTGCCCGGATGGACATCCCGTGCCCTGCCCCCAGCTGCCCACGAGGGTCGTGTCTCTCCACCCACAGTCCTGCAAGAGCATCCCTCAGAGATCAGATTCCCAGGTGTCTGCAAGTCTCAGGACAAGGATGAGAAGCAGCCCTCCTGCCCTCCCCTGCCCTGTGCTGTGGCATGACCCCCTCTCCATCTCTGGGCCTCCATTTACCCACCTGTTGCAAGAGCCTCCCAGCCGCTGTCCTGTCCATCCAGGGCCTGACACCCATTAGGTGTTGAGTGACTGTTAAAGCCTGAACTACCAAAGTGCTCTTTATAAAGACAATTTGCTCACAGGGCACGCCCACTTCCAACCTTTGCCAGCGCTCACTCCATGTACTCCTCCCCCTCTAGCTCCCCCAACATTTCACTGCAGGACTAGAGAGGAGGGGCCAAGGACACAGACTCGGGCATCAGACAGCCCGAGTGTGAATTCCTACTGGGCCGCTCAATAGCTCTGTGACCCTGGGCAAAGTACTCAACCATGTTAATAAGTGTAAAGTGAACAGCTGAGTGTCAGGGCATGAGTGTTTCTTTCTCTTCTTTTCCTTCTTCTCCTTCTCCTTCTTATTAAAACACAACATAGGCCAGAATGTCATCAGGTATGGCTGAATCCAGGCGCATGCGCTGCTCCGTCGGGGCGTCTCTCTGAGGTTCTGCTTCCCTCCGGCGGGCCTCACCGTCAGGCATCCCACTCGTTCAGGAGCTGCAACCTCCCCAGGCTGACCTCTCAGTTCCAACTCTCAGACCAATGTGACTGGATTCCAAACCCAGCAGTTCATGTCCTCAGAGTCCACGCTGAGAACCTCCTGTCCCCAAGCCCATCAGCCGGCCCAGGCTGGGGATTCAGGCACCACTTGCTGTTCTGGGGCAACACTCTCTGAGCTCCCCTGAGGGGGCGCAAGCCTCCAGCAAGGCGGGTCCAGGGACCACTCGCTTTGCTTCATCGCTGACACAGACCTCCGTAGCCACTCTGTAGGTAGGACAGTCTCTGTTTCCAGGTCAGCCTGGAACACGGGCAGAGGGGCTGTGGCCTGGGTGAGGAGAGGCTGGTCAGGGAACTGCTGGTGTCCGTGTAAACTCTGAGATGAGCGGAAGGCAGCATGGCACCTCTCTGAGCCTCGGCCTCCTCATCTCCAAAATGAGATCACTAGTAGTGTCCTCCTCCCGGAGCCATACAGGGTCCCAGAGGTGATGCCCTTGGCGAGGGGGGAGGGTCTGGCTGATTATGGTTCTCAGCAGCTGCAGCCGATGCCCACTGGCTGTTGGGGTCCTGTCTGTCCCCATCCTCTGAAGCTTCCCCAGAGTGACTGGCCTGGCTGCCCCCCAAGGACCAGAGGCAAAATTGGTACTAATATGGGGGAGAAAGTGCCTTTGACTGAAGCCCAGGCTCACTGGGTGGATCTGCCCCCATCCCCAGCTGTTTACAGGCTACCAGGCATTCCAGAATGTTCTCCCATGCCCCGCCACAGCCCAATTCCACAGTCCTTGTCTGGGGAGGCCCCGTGTCTGGGGACTGGAGGAATGGGGCAGGGGTAGGAGCTCATTCGCCTGGTGACCTTTGCTCCTCAGAGTCTGAGTGCAGGTCCCTGTGGGTTCACAGTGTGAAGCTCCTCCCATTCCCGGCCTCTGGGCAGGGTGCAGAGTCAGAGGCCCGCTGCCCCCATCTCCAGTCTCTGGCAGCCCTGTGTGTGGCAGGTGGTCATGTCCACTCACAGACCAGAAAGAACACTGCCCCAAGGGGTCCGAGAAGTACCAGTGGCCTCTCGGACATCATGTCAAACACAAGCCTGTCCTCCTAGCCCCGAAGGAGTGGGGGTCCTCAGGAGGATCTCAGGCCGCAGGGGAGGGTGGGAGAGGTCGGTGGGCAGCGGTCAGGGAGGGAGCACATGGACCTTAGGTGGACTGCCTGGCTGTGGGCGGGGCCATCCCCTCTTGTAGGAGGGGCCAGCCTGGCCGGAGAATGAACTATTTTAGACACCAGAAAAGAGGTCACAGCATCTAGTTGGGTAAGAGTCTACCAAGAAGGACCTAGGCTCGCAGGGACGCAGGTGGAGCCACTCTGGGCTGAGGAGCCCACAGCACCCTTCTTCAGAGAACTACTGCCAGCTTGCACCCTATCCCCTCCTCCTGGGCCTCCCAACCCTGGTTGCTGTGTTTCATTGTCTGTGCGCCTACCTGTCCACAGGCTGGGCTTAGAGGGGGATGGGCGGCTCCAAGGAAAGAGGAGGGGGCAAAAGAGGCCTCATGAGGAAGTGGAAACAGAATCCACTGCCCCGGCCTCTGGGCTGCCCCTGATGTGCCTCATCCCTCTCTGGGGATGGGCGTTGTGAACACTTCAAGAATTTACTGGAGAGTGAGTGCACATTCTAGCCCCCCAGACTGCTGGGTGACCCTATGCAGGCACTGCCCTCCGGGGGTCTCCATCTCTCCACCTGCACAATGAGGAGGTTGGAGCAGCTCGGTGGGGAGGGGGTTCCCAACCTTGGCTGTACATTAGAACGTCCTGGGGGAGGAAGGAGCTTTTAAAAATACAGATGCTGAGCCCCGTGCCCAAACACTCGAGCTCAGCCAGAGGCTGTGTGATATCCTGATGAAGAATGGGGGCTCTGGAGTCATTTCATTCCAGGCTTGAATCCTGAGTCTGATCCTAGGTGTTCAGTGACCTTGGGCAAGTGCTTGTACCCCTCTGAGACTCTCATCTGTGCAGTGCCCACGGTCACCATTCTAGAACGAATGCTTATGTCCTTCCCAAATTTGTATGTTCAAATCTAATCCTCAATGTGATGGTATTTGAAGGCAGGGCTGTTGGGAGGTAATGAGGTCATGAGGACAGAGCCCTCATGAATGGGATTAGTGCCCTTATAAGAAGACCATGGGGCTAGCCTGCTCTCTTCCTTCTGTGTGAGGTTACAAGAAATCAGCCATCAGAATCTGACCCTACAGGTACCTGATCTTAGAATCCCAGCTTGGACTTCACACTGTAAAAAATTAGTTTCGATGGTTTATGGGCCAGATAAAGACAGTCATTTGATGTGGTACACAGGTCGTGTGAGGACGTGTGGGTCCATAGTGCTCGCCCCTAGTTGGGTGCACAGGGAGGCTCGGGCATGCTCAGTCACCTTCTTCGGTGCTCCAGTCATGTGGGCCCGGCTGTGCCTGAGCTCCCCACCCAGGAAGACATGTTCTCTGTGCCTTTCCTGGACCCCACAGGGCCCTCCCTGTCCCTCCTCCCACCCTGCAGTCCCCCACCTCTCCTTCCCTGAAGGCCACAGCGGCTCTGCCTGTTCAGCCCTCTTGATCATTCTGCCTTTTCTTCTTCCACTTAACAAACAGCTTCATTTAAAAGCCATCTGGGAGGATGGGAGGATGGGAGGATGGATGGCACAGGCAGTTTGTGGAATAAGTTTTCAGAGAAAAGAGCTGAGAGATTAAAGTGGCGGCCTGAGGATGTCCATCTTATGTGACCCCATAATGGACCCTCAGAGCAGAGCTGTAAATCTGCACTGGTGCGTTCCCTGCTCTGCACCCCTCCCCTTTCCCACGATCGGGGTGTCTCTAGTCTTTAGTGGGCCTGTTCCCACTGGCTCCATGGACTCCCTCCCTCAGGTGATCCCCATTCTCATAGCTAGAGCTTTCCTCTCTGAGCCTCACCCCTCTTGTGGGATCACTGCCCCACCTCGGGTAGCTGCTCACCCCCCCCCCAAGAGTCCTGGGAGAAGGTTTCTTTTTACTTCTGGGGTCCCCCAAGACAGATGTGGGGACAACAAGTGGATGTCCCGTGAAGGGTAGATGCGTTCACAGTTGTGATAGATGGATGACCCTGGGGAGGGGTAATGAACTCCCTGTCTATGGAGGTGTGCAAGGAGGACAGGTGAGCACTCAGCAGATAAAGAACTAGCCGAGAGATTGAGAGCTATGGGCGGAGTCCCTACCATGACCTGACTGCGCTGATCTCAAGGTGTCCAACCTTCAGCAACCACTTATACTCCCTGAACTTCGGTTTCTTCATCTGGAAAATCAGGCAGAATAATAGTTTGCTGGCTTCAGGGTTGTCATGGAGACAAAAGGACATAATGTGTACGAAGCGTGGAGCGTAGAGTGTGCATTGTCATTACCAGGCAGGGGAGGTGGCCAAGATTTTGACCCTCAAGCAATTTAAGATTCAAAATGTCTGTGATTATAAAAGCCTAAGTCTCCGAGATTCTCTGATTCAATTATCCTAAGATGAAAAGACCATAAAATTCTAGGACTTGAAGCTAGTGTTATTCTGTTACTCTTCTCACTGAAGGCTTGTTAGGGAGCTAAGGCTGGGCAATCCCCGCACCCCCGTCCCACCCCTTCAATCTCCAGCCAGCAGCGCTGCTTGTTCCAGCCCTGGACAGTCCTGTGAGTCCCAGCAGGTCCCCTTCCCTCTCCAAACCTGCCTTCTGCTCCCACTTCTCCTCCATCCCCTAGGCCCCAAACCAGGCTTTCCGCCTTCACCTCTGCCCAGACACACCAGGTCCCGGAGTTCAAGCACTGCGTCCCTCCATACCTGTGCCACTCGCCCCCACCAACCCTACGTGTCCGCCCCAGCATGGAGGATGGGGTCATTCCTGAGACGTTCTGCAGCTCCCTGTGGCGATCAGCGTCTGCATCAGCATCGGCTGGCCCTTCGCAAATCACAGCAGCCACCTGCCTCCTCATCGCCACGGGAAGGAGGCTTCTTCCCCCAGCCAGAGTTACACCCCCTCTGCTGCCCTTCTAGCACCACACTTGGCCTCCTGGACCTCCTCTCACCTCCACACTCTCTCCTCCTCCTGAAACACTGGCGCCTGTCACGGACTGGATTCTGTTCCCCTCCAAATTAGTATGCCGATGTCCTAACCCCCAGTGGGACAGTACTCCCCAGAGGAGGGGCTTTCGGGGGATGATCAGGTTTCCATGAAGCCCACCCCCCCATGGGATTAGTGCCACTACAGAGGAGGAAGAGAGCTAGCTCGCTCTCCTTCCTCCAGGGGGACACAATGATTAAGCGATGTCTGTAATCCCCAGGACCACCCTCTCCGACCCCACCTCACAACACCTTGTTTCCGACTTCCAGCCTCCAGAGCTGTGGGAAGTGTGTCTGCTGTGTGGGGCCCTCAGCCTGTGGTATGTTGTTACAGAAGCGCCAGGCTCATTCAGAGCCCTGGATCTCCCCCTTGCCCTCCTGTCTTCTCCCTCCCCCTGCGCGAGCTCACCCGAGCCATCCATTCCCTCCAGTCCATGTGCTCACAGCCTCCTGGCTCTCAGTCCTGCCAGCCCCCTGAGCTGAGCTCCACAGCCAGGGGCTCTGATGTGCCAGGCACGTCCTGAGGGCTAGATACACAGGGGACGGGCTGCCTGCCTCCTGGTCCTTCCCGTCTGGGGGATCCTGCCACATCTGCCCTCTGGAGGGGCCCACCGCCTCCTGCCCCTCGGGTTCAAAGCTGAACCTTTCTCTCATCCTGGCAGCCCTGCCACATGGGAAGAAGCTCCAGGCTGAGGCTCTTGGTGCTGTGCAGACCAGCGGAACGGCTCCTGCGCGGCGTCAGCGGTGACAGGCCCGGCCTGCAGCCCACCTGCTCAGAGGAGGCAGGAGACGAGCCGCCAGCAGCCTTGACCTGGCTCTGGAGCCATGTCTTTGAGCGGGAAGCATCAGAGGAAGTCGGGGCCCATGCCCGGGTGCTGGAGGGGCACCCCCTGCCGCCTCAGGGCCAGCGCTCCCATCCAGGCCAGGAGCAGACCCAGCCCAAGTCTCTGGCCCCCAGCACTCACTCACCCCCCCCCCCAGCAGCCCGTTGGCAGCCCGGGCAGCTCTGCTCTCAGCCCAGAGAGAAGCTCTACCCTTCTCTGTCTACTGGCAGGACCTGGGGGCGGGGTGTGTGTGTGACAGAGGAAGCTGGTCCAGAAGGAGCCCAGGTGACCTCTTCTGCCCTGGAGGTACTGACGTGGAGGGTGGGGGAAGGAGGGCCCGACCTTGCCTGGGCTCAGGGACAACTGACTTGGAGGCTGGAGCCTGACTCTGGGCCTCTGCCTGGGGCCAGCCTCCCCAGCCACCCCGTTCCCATGGCAACCAGAGCCCTCAGGCTAGGTTGAGCCCCCCTCCACCCCCACTGGGGAAGGGAGTGTGCCCTTGTCCAGGAGCAGGTGGGAGGACACCATCACTACGCAGGCCCTGGGGGTGGGGGGATGTCAGCCAGGCCTGATATTAACGACTCCTCTGCCCTGCATGTTTTGGGTCCAAATCAGGAGGTTTTAGAACAGGGAGGGAGGCATTTCTGCTTTTTCTTGGCCTCTGAAGCTGAATGCAGTGTCCTTCTCCAAGACGTCAGAAGAGGCCTCCTGGGGGCAGGTGGGGCCCTGAGCTCAGAACAGCAGCAGGTGGGGGCCTGGAGGCTGCCAGGTGGGCAGGACAGAGACCGGAGCCCCAGGGGGAGTCCTGGCACCTGAGGGCAGCTGGCAGAGGCCCGGCTCCTCCCAGGGTTCCCCTGCTTCCCTTCTGGGCTGACCCTTCCCTGCTCTCCTCCCACTGCTGCCTATGGATGCTCCCCGAGGGCCGGTGGGTCACAGCGAGGGACGCAGGTCAGATTCAGGCTTTGGAGGCAGCAGACTGGGGTTCAAATCCCCATTCCAGCCCCAGGCCTGGCACAAATCTCTTCCTTTCCGTGGAGCTCTGTCTCCTCATGGGTAGAGTGGGACGAGGAGGCAGAAGCCTGGTGGG
>PITA01028435.1:0-19327 GCA_004023965.1 Spilogale gracilis
ATCCTTGAGCAGTGACATTTATATATTCTGAACTTTAGAATTATCATCACAAAAAAATAAAATAAAATTATCATCACATTATTCTAATAATAAAACAAAAAGATAGAGGGTAGATTGGGAAACTGCATTCCTCATCACTTCTGTCTAAAGTGGCTCCTTTCTTAAGGCGCAAATATCAAGGAAGAGTGATGATTACCATGGTAACCACATTAAAAATAAAATGTGGAATATTTTTAAGTGATAAATACATTTAAAATGCTTACTGAAGAATCAAATATATCTTGAAGCTTAATCTTGCAAAATATGTGTTATGAGATCATCAGTTGTAAACTCTAAATATTCTCATCTTTCTTAAGAGAAAGAACTTCACTTAAAGACAAGTTTTGAAAAGTATTGTTATAATAGGAAAAAAAAGTTCAAATATGCAATAGTAGATATCTTTTACTAGAAATTAACAGAAAAGATTATGTCCAAGATGGGAAAGCGATCATGATCAGTTCCAAGTTGTATAAACATACCCATGAAAACAAGTAAAGCATACATGAAACCAGACTACTTCTCTCCCACTAGCATACTTGTTTCTAGTCTGAATGTACTTGCTCTAGACAATTCTGACTTCATGGTTTCAACAACAAACACCATTTCTAATGCCTCCAACTCGAGTTTTCTTTTTTCTTTTTCTTTTTTTTAAATATTTTATTTATTTGACAGAGAGAAGCACAGCTAGAGAGGGGATACAAGCAAGGGGAGTGGGAGAGGGAGAAGCAGGCTTCCTGCTGAGCAGGGAGCTCAATGCAGGGCTCCATCCTGGGACTCAAGCTTAACCAACTGAGCCACCCAGGTGCCCCCCAACTCGAGTTTTCACTCTCTCTTCCTGGCTCTACCATCCCCCCAAATCAGTAGAGCCAAAGCACTGAGCAGCAGCCTGAATCACAGCTCAGTGAGTCACTTCCACCAGATTTTATCCTGGTTTCCACCACAGTGCTCTCCATTTCCACCACCCTCATGGAGGCCAACACTGGATCTTCTCTGGAGCAAGGAAATGGTCTTCTGAATGATCTTCCTGCTTCTGCTCTTCCCCTCTCAGTCTATTAGCCACAGAGTAGCTTGAGTCATCTATATAAGTTTAAATCATACTATATTTCTTTAAACACTCCCATGTTTTCCTATTGCACTTAGAATACAATCCAAATTTCTTATTTTTATTTGCAAAGTCCTATGTGATCTTGTGTTTCTAGCTTTTTGACTTGAGGAACCCTCACTCTTGCCACTGTGATCTGGCAAACTCAGCTTTTTCCTGCCATTGAGCATCCAAGTTAGTTCCAGGGATAGACCTTTGCACTGGGGTTTACACTCATCTAAAAGTTTTCCTCCCTTTCAACTGGTCCTTTTAATGTTTACTTTTCAGTTAAAGTTCCTTAGAGGCCCTGCGTACCTGGGTGGCTCAGTGGGTTAAGCCTCTGCCTTTGGCTCAGGTCATGATCTCAGGGTCCATCTCAGGGTTTTAGGATCAAGGCCCGCATCAGGCTCTCTGCTCAGCAGGGAGCTGCTTCCTCCTCACTCTCTGCCTGCCTCTCTGCCTACTTGTGATCTTTCTCTCTCTGTCAAATAAATAATAAAATCTTTAAAAAAAGAAAAAAAGCTCCTTAGAGGCCTTTTTTGTCTTGCCTATAAAAGAACAACTTACTATCATTTGGCCCACATTCCTTCCCTGTTTTACTTTAATAATAACACTTACTACTGGTCAATGACTATATTTATAAAATTAATTTTTAATTAATTTGTTTAATTATATTCATCTATGCTTCTTTGTGTAAGCTCTTTGAAAATAGAGACCATATGTGCCACTTCACTTCTGTAAGTATTATCAGTATCAATAAACATTAATCAGTATTAATAATAAGTCTGCACATATTTTAATAAGATAGCCTTTAATAAAAACTTTTAAAAATAAGTATAATTGAAAGACTCCTCCATGAATAAATGATGTGATTTATTGTAATTATAAAGTCATCCAAAAATTCATATCCATGTTAGAAGTGCATATCACCTAAAATATGCATTAAAATGCATATGCCTATGGGAGACAGAAATCATTATTTCATTGCTTTTCTTTAACAAATTATTAATGGCAAGTTATGAATCACCAAACTAAGAGAGAAGAAGATGGAGATAATGAAACACATTTTAAAGTCATCAGGAAAAGAAAAATGGTAAAAGGGACTTAGAAAAAATTTGGAATTTCTCAAACATCTGCTCTAGTAAGCCCTCAAAAAAAAAAAAAAATAGAACACTGTATACCAAGAAGAGTGCTTAAAAGAAAGAGAAATTGATGAGAGAAGAAGTAACAGAGTAACAGTAAATAAAAAGATCCTTTACAATTTCCTAAAGGCATCACTAGTTTTCAAACAAATGATTATTTTATCTTAGTCAACTTCTCTCAGTGAAACTTTGAAGACAAAACCAAAAATAACATAAAATAACAAAGAATTCTAAATCCAAAATTCAAAATCAAAACAATAAAATGTTCAAGGAATTTTAGCAGAATTAATATTAGAAAGTATAAATATTTACTGAAAACACATTAGCCTGCAAAAATGGCGTCTAATAACATGAACTCATAATCCCCTCTTCTCCCTCAGGATCAGATTTCCATTCGCTATTCCTTTGTTTCTTTACCTTCCATAGCCATTCCTAAATCAAAGCCTGGGTCAGAATCTAAGGTCTGTCGTTTCTAGATGAATAGAACAAATTCCTTGACTTACCTGAGAATTAACTTCCTTGTATATAAAAGGGAAATAATGATAACACTATATATTTTTTATGTATGTCTTAAATTAGTGTTTCTCAAATTTTTGGTCCTAGGATTCTTTACACACTTAAAAATTATTGGGCTCCCCAAAAAAGATTTTGTTTATGTGACTATATCTACCAATATTTGCCACATTGGAAATTTGAAATGAGAACATTTAATATATATATATATATATATTAATTTACTTAAAATAACAATACACCTGCCACATGTTATGATAAAATGTATTTTATGAACAATAATTACATTTCCAAAGCAAACAAAAAAAATGAGATTAGCATTTGATTATATTTTTGCAGGACTCCTTAATCTAGCTTGGCAGAAGACAGCTGAATTCTTGTAGCTGCTTCTGCATTTAACATGTTGCAATAGTTTACTCCAATTTTTGCTTGGAATATATGAAAAATTCTTTTCTGTAAATATTTTAATAGTCATTTCAGATTATCTTAGATATTTTTCTTTGACAGTACACCAAAACTTAAGTGATAGTTCGTCAAGGAAGAGAAATATGTTGGACTGCATCAAAATGTAAAATTCAGTTCTTCAAAATAAACCATAAGATAAAAAGGCAAGATACAGAGTAAGAGAAAGTATTTGAAAATTGCACATCTGATAGAAAACTTAGAGTACATTAAGAGCTCTCAAAACTCAAAGAGGGCACCTGGGTGACTCAGTCGGTTAAGCATTTGCTTTTAGCTTTGGTCAGGATCTCAGAGTCCTGGAATCAAGTTCCACTTTGGGCTCCCTGTTCCATGGGGAGTCTGCTTCTCCCTCGGTCCTTCTCCCAACTCATTCTCTCAGTCTCTCTTTCTCTCAAATAAATAAAATCTTAAAAAAAAAAAAAAAAAAAAAAAAAAAAAAAAAAAAAAAAAAAAAAAAAAAAAAAAAAAAAAAAAAACCTCAATAAGAAAATGGCCTGCTATAAAAAAAATAGACAAATAATTTAAGCAGATACCTCACTAAAGAAGATATAAAAATGGCAAAAATCATAGAAATATAGAAAATACAAACTAAATTATAGTGAAGCATATGATTCATTGTCAGGGGACAGGTAGTGTGAGAGATGGCATGAAAAGGCAGAAAGAGATTGCTCTGGAGCATGGGAAAACATCTGGGCTCATAGATTTATTCATTATCTTAATTGTTAGTGGTTTCACAGGTGTATACATTAATCAAAAATACCAAACTATATGTCCTAAATATGTGCAGTTGATGATATATCTATTAGATCTCAGTAGACATATTAAAAACAGCATATTCAAGTGTCCAAATTTAATAAAATTCAATGATGTTAACTTTAATTAAAGACATTCTTTAGTAAAACGAGATTTTTCTTTTTTCTTTCTTTCTTTTTTTTTCTTTCTTTTTTTTTTCTTTTTTTTTTTCCTAAGCCAGTATATGGAAGAGAAGAACAGTGACCACTATTATGTTCTGGGATCACTGCCTTGAACAGTGCATTATTGGTATCTTAGCTATTGCGTATTCTGTCTACTCTATGAAATACGGCAACTTACTCTGCAAGATATTTCTCTTCTTCATTTTGAATTTTAAAAGATATAAAAATAATTGTTAACACTTAAGAGATCACCATACCAATATTTGTAATTTTATTTCTCTTAAAAAAATTCTGAATCATTGGAATCAATATGGAATTGAAAATTTACTGGCACCATATTAGTATATACATTCTGTTGTATGAGATACAATCTGGTAAGAAAAACAACCAAGAAAGAGCTATACTTTTCATAATAATGTGTCTCATTGGCAATTTTGTACCATTTCTTGTTCCATGAATCAGAGAATTCCTTGGAATGTCAGTTTCACTTTTTTTTCCAGTATTTTATGTAGGTAGTACAGCTTTACATTTTCTCATTTTTTCATTTTTTAAAAGGTTTTACTTATGTATGTATGTATTTATTTGAGAGAGAGAGAGAGAGAGAGAGAGAGAGAGAGAGAGAATGAGAGAGAGAGAGAATGAGAGGGGAAAGAAAGGGTCAGAGGGAGAACCAGACTCTGCAGAGCAAGGAGCCCAGTGAGGTATTAAATCCTGGAACTAGGTTCTGAGCTAAAGGCAGTCGCTTAACTAACTGAGTCACCCAGGTGCCTGAGTTTTCTCATTTTTTTTTTAAGACTTTATTTATTTACTTGACAGAGAGAGAGATCACAAGTAGGCAGAGAGGCCGGCAGAGAAGGGGAAGCAGCCTCTCTGCTGAGCAGAGAGCCTGACATGGGGCTCTATATCAGGACCCTGAGATCATAACCTGAGCCGAAGGCAGAGGCTTAACCCTCTGAGCCACCCAGGCGCCCCTAGTTTTCTCATTTTTTATTAAGCCAGTGATCCAGCCTTAAATATAAGAAAAGTGTTTTATAAATGAATTTTATTTTAACAATTTATTACTAGATTCTAAAGAAATGAATTTTATATAAAGATTTTGAATTTTTAAAAATAGAATGTTAAACTTTTGTGAAATAGGGAAATGTTTGGAATTTCAAAATAATTTATTGGATAATAATGATGTTACAGGGATTACAGCAGATGCAATCACATATATGACTGATAGCACAAAACATACAGAGAGTATTAATTATTCTTTGAATGAAATATAAAACTTAGAACAATTAGTATGGTCATAAATTAGGAAATAATCTGCCTTTTTAAAGGAGTAATTATTAAAATTACAAAATTATAGGCAATAAGATAATGAACTTAACACAGCTGGCAATAATTAATAATGACTAGGATTTGAGTTTTAAAAGCATCTTTTCAGTAATTAATCTGTACAAATGTAAGTACTAGTTACAGAAAATTTCATCTTATTTTAAAGTTGTATCAGATGTAGTGCTTTGAATGATGAGCTGGCATAGCTGAAAGGCAAGTACAGCAAAGACTGCTGACTTTGCCTGGAATGTCTCTGTATGGCCTCTAGCATGGCGTATTAGGGCTCCAAAAGCAAGTACTTCTAGAGAAGGTACTCCAGCAAACCCTGAAAGCCCCAGAGTAAAGCTGTGTTATACCCAGTATTCAGGGGCCATACTGTTTTTTTGGAACACTGCAGTCAATAATATTCTAGCCACTTCAACCATGGTGGTAGGAGCCAAATGTGTCAGGGAAAAAAAAAAAAAAGTTCAATAGTCTAGCTCCAACTCCATCTAGATAAGCCACCCTTAGCAGTTCAAATCTTCCAACCGAGGCCCCAGGCAATGAGGAGGCAAGAAAAGCTATCCCTACTTTCCCTTTCTGAATCTCTGACTCATAGAATCCTTAAGGATAATAAAGAGTTATATATAGGTCATTAGATTTTGGGGTGGTTTGCTACACAGAGACAGACACCAGAAACACCAGAAAACAAATTGAGTGACATCAACCAAAGTAATTTTTTATTATCCATCATGCAATATCTATACAACTTAGAATTGCATGTACGCAATAGTATTTGCAAATCAAATATTTCCCTATTTAAAATAAAATCACCATATGCTGTCCCTTAACTCTGTATAAAAGTATTGCTTTAAAATATTACAATAATCCTTCAGCCAACCACTTTTCAAAAATGTTCGGTTTACAAAACCACATAAAATTATTCTATTTCATAGTTGACTTTTTATTCTCCCTTTGTATCAATCTTCAAAAACCCCCAGATCACAGACTTTAGATGTAAAGAAGCTTAAGGATTTATTTTCTTTACAAAATCTACTTTCTTCTTCCTACATAATAACAATTTGAGAGAAAATTTCCGTTGTATTTTGATTAGGATTTTTTTTAAGAAAATGCGAAGTAACATCTTAAGTAAATTACTTGTCTAAATTGTAACACTATTAAAATGCATAAACATACTTGATTTAATAAACCGTTTACCTTTAAATGCAAAATGTATAAGTTCAATTAAAATTAAGGTCATTTCTCTATTGAGTCAATCAAATATCTTCATACAAGAAGAAAACAAGAGAAGTAGAATCTGTATGATAACTATTTGATAATAGTTTACAAATAATATTGTCCAGCTCAAATTTAATTTAAAGTATATTTAAAAAGGTAATACAAAAAATACCATAGTTCTTTGGGACAATTTCAATTTCAGGATCATTGTTTCTGAGAAAAAAAAAAAAACACCTTTCAAAGTCTATCCTTACAAACCTTAATCTACCAAAGTTTCTAAAGTCAGTTGCTATCATGAAATGAAAATCCAAACTAATTTGCCTTCTCATTCTTCTAAATTTTGACAGCCTTGCACATGTGGCTGCTTAAATCTAAGGCCAGTACTGGCGGATTAGAACAAAAAGATCTAGGTTTGCCAATTCAATGCAGCCTTTATTTTAAAAAAAAAATTAAAAGTTAAAAATACATCTATACACACAAAACTTGAATTAAAAAGTCTACAAGCCCCACAAATGGCTTTTTTTAAGCAATAATAATATTTTTAAGCAATAGTAATATTTTTATTACTATAAATATTTATATTTAATAATATTATTTTTAATATTATAATGCATATTATAATATATTTTATATATAATAATATTTTAAGCAATAGTAATATTCTAAGAAATGAATATATGTTCAAAATACATACTAGAGAAATATTACAAAATACCTTAAATAATGTTAAAGATCTCAATAAAGCTTCAATAACTAAAATGAAAAGCTAAGTTCTGGCAATCTTAAAAGAAATCCTGCTAAGAATGTGAAAATTGAAATCTGCATCTAAAAAATTACTTAGAAACTACATATTTAAATATTTGGTACTTATTTTTATTGAAACATCCATTAAAGAAACATGCACAGTGAATAAATAAAGGAAGATGGTCCCCCAGAGCTGTGTTGATATCGTTTTTCTGCATATAAATTACTTCCTGGTGAGAGATTCTAGCTCCACATCAAAGAGCATGGAGGACAGTAAAGTGGAGCTGTGGAGGTCATCAACTAGGTCACTCTTCCAGATGGTAGTCACATTGCTCTAGTTCTAACTTAGAGTTATTTTATTTTATTCCGAGTTATTTGCTTCCTTTATTAAAAGAAAGATCAACTGAAAGGAGGAAATAATAATCTGTTAAATAGATAAAAACAAAACTGCAGCAAGCCCAAGCTGAAATCTAAACACTCACAAATGAGTTGCAGATGTGTTTTATAAGCTACACTGTTTTTCTAACTCTTATATCCTCAGAGTCTCAATTAACTTCTCACTCTTATCCATCTACTTCTGCAGTATTTTCCAAAGTGATTAATCTATTTTATATTTTTTCAAGTTTTCCTTTTCAGTAGATTTTTTCTTATAGTGAGGCATATTGTATTAATGGGGAAAAATTGTATGTCACCTTCAGCAAGTTCACGACCCACTAGGAGAATATGTGATCAAATTAAAGTCTATAGCTAGAATTTGGTTAAGGCCACACGAATACACCCAAGGAAAGGAAAACAGAGAAAGAAAAAGGTAATTGCAAAACACACTAGAAATATGATGTATTTAACATGAAAATAAGATAAAATTAGAGCATCAATTGTATTTGTAAATTTCTGAGTTCTGACAAATGTATACATCTGCATAACTCAATGAAAATAGATTTCCATCATGCCAGAAAGCTCCCCCAACTAGCTTTCATCATATTATACTTCAATTCATTATCTCTTTTCCTAAAGTAGACAAAAAGCTCTTTGAATGAATGGAATGTACTTTGTTTGTGTTTGTTCCCCAGCACAAAGCATAGAATCCAGTTCAAAGTAAATAATAAATGTCTATCTGCAGGATTAATGGCTAGTGTGAGGAAGTCTAAACAAAAAAGAGATGGTGTGAAAGATGACAACATGGTGACTTTTATAGAAAAAATATAAATTGAGAATGAACATACTATATGTAGACATAACACCTTTTACATCCACAAGAAAAGTCATTAATTTCTGGTAATGTGTGTTTACAATTGAACTTTTTTCACAATAACCTCTCTAGAATAATTATTTCCTGGAATCAATGCTTTTTAAAAGACATTTTATTTATTTATTTGAGAGAAAGAGAACATGAGAGGGAAGGAGAGACAAGCAGACTCCACACTGAGCAGGAAGCCTATTGTGACCCCAATCCCAAGTCCTTGGATCATGACCTGAGCCAAAGGCAGATGCTTAACCAACTGAGTCATCTAAGCAATCAGTGTTTTAATTAGGGTTTTATATTAATCAATAGAGTGTTAGTTGCAAATGACATTGAAAATATATTCCTAAACACTTATAAAAGGAAGGTAATTATTAGTAAATATATCCAGAAAGAAGGAAGGAAGGAAGGAAGGAAGGAAGGAAGGAAGGAAGGAAGGAAGGAAAAAAGGAAAGAAGAAAGAAAGAACAGTAATGCTTAGAATTATGCCAGAACAAATGACTCAAAAGTCATTAAGACTCTTTTTTTTTTTTTTTTTTAATCTCCTTTTCATTCTCTCACTCTTCAAACTGTCCTCTTCACTTAGTGTGGAAGAGGATGGCTATTGGAATTTTAGGGATCATACTCTCATGTCTACACTATCAGAGAAAAAAAAAAGACTTTTTGTTCTGAGTCAGTTAAAAATACACTAAAGCCATGGACTGATAGAACAGATATAAGGAAAAACTCATAATTATACTATGGGCTCACAATAACTTTCTATTAGGAAATTACGGCAAAAAGAAAAGATTCCTTCACATTCACTTCTTCTAAATCATACCCGTGTGAGTTAAATTAGGGTTACTATAAGATTAAGTTGTTCAGAAATCTTCCTTTTTAATTAGAATATGAATTATTTGAGGAAAGAGCTCATCCTTAGTTATCATTGTAACTTAAAGATGACAGTATCTCTTCTTTAGAGAAGAAAGCACTTTCTACCTGAGGGGAACAACAACAGCAACAACAACAACAACAACAACAACAACCACAACAACGTATCATGGCATGCCCGGAGGTGTATTTGGGTGCCTAGGTGGCTCAGTGGGTTAAAGCCTCTGCCTTCAGCTCAGGTCATGATTTCGTGTCCTGGGATCAGGGTCCACATCGGGGTCTCTGCTCGACAGGGAGCCTGCTTCCTCCAATCTCTCTGCTTGCCTCGCTGCCTACTTGTGATCTCTCTCTCTGTCAAATAAATAAATAAAATCTTAAAAAAAAAAAAAAAACTACATAAAAAAAGTGCCTCTTGAAACTCCTGTGGAACCAAGAGAGATAAATGCTGGCCCTCAATAACAGACTAATAAGAAGGCAGGACAAAAATTCAGACCATACCTGGTGAGATTTAGGAAAAATAATTTTGTTAACAGAGGTGACCTCCATAAGGTTAACCAGATGGTCCAATGCATGTTGAAAAAACACATGGCAAACTGAGGCATGGTACCAAAAAATTTAAGTAATTGTGTCATTGTAGGTTGGGGAAATCACAGAATTTCTAACTCATCGTTTTAGTATTATAGAACAGTCCTATTAACAATTGAAAGGTGTCAGAGTAATGACCATCCAATGGACCTTTCTGTATCCATTGCATATAAGTCCTTTGTAGTCACGTCCACAATGATTCTGGGTTGGCCATATGACTTGATTAGCCTCATAGGACAAAACCAAAGGTAACGCAAGCAAAGACACACACACAAAAAAAACCTCTCTTGTACTGGGGCTTCTTTGTTCTGGGGCTTCTTGTAATATTTCTAACATGAGAAGAAGCCTAGGCTAATAGGTGTGGACATGCAGCTCAGAAAACAACCAACATTAACCACCTAATGTGCTGTGGGTCGATCCAGCCTCAACTGAACAACCAGCCACATGAGTCTCTCCAGTAGAAAACAACAGGAGAAACAAGTAGTTGATTCCAGCCCTATTCCTGATCCTCAGAATTCAGAGAAAAAATATTGGTGGTGTTTTAAGCCTCTGGTTTGTGAGGGGTGTGTGTGTGTGTGTGTGTGTGTGTGTGTGTGTGTGTGTGTACAATTGAAGATAAATATCTGAAATAGAAATAGTACCTTGAAATGGAGTGCTGCCATAACAAAAACCTAAAATGTTACTTTGTCTTTGTGACTATCAGCAGGTGATCAGTAGGGAAGGAGGAAAAGCAGGAAGAGGCCTCAGGTCAAGCCTAGAGGAACTGCAAACAAATTGCTACTGTATCTACAACTGTGGTGAGGAAACTGCAGGGTAAGGTGTCAGTGACACAAGTATGTCCAGACGAAACAACTGACCAGCATGAAAGTACTCAGAAAGACAGTAACTGTTCCTAATGCCTGTGGATCTGGCAAAGGATGTGTTCTAGCAGAATTTGCAAAGTATCTTCTGGCTTGTTTTAACTGGGTATGATAAGGTATGAGAACAAAGAGAAGAGAAAAAAATGAATCATTCATGTTGCAAGGTCAATTTGGAGGAAAAAAATAGAGGTGTCATGACTAGCTGGTTGGGAAAATAAAGCTTTCATATCTCAAGTCTCTGGATCTGGCAAAGACTGAAGCAGTCAGTAGCCTCAAGGTAAAGATCAAACCAAGGTTGTAGTGGTAAAGTCTTTTCTAAAGATCTCAGAAAGATTTAAGCTATGCCTAATAGATCTTATCAGCTTGACAAAAATGGAATTCAAAAAATCATATGAATATTGTTACATAGTAACCTGACGCCCCTAAGGTAGAGATAAGTCTGTCATGAAATTAATGTGACTTCTAGGGCAGGGCGTAAGCCTTCCAAAATGTCATAGGAAACTCACAGTTATTTAAATAAGTGCACTATTAAAAACCCTGCCAGCTTGGACTGAGAAGCAAGGGCTGAGAAAATTTGAAATTAAATGAGGTCTCTTGGCCCCATTTTTGAAACAGACAGTGCAGGAGGGTTGCTTTGCTGCAAACGCACACCATTTCTTTTGAAAAGGGAAGAGCAGTCTAAAGGGTAGAGCCAAGAACTATGGAGAAAGCTGGGCTGTGAAGCTCATAGGGGGCAAAACTGGGGCCTAATGGGAGACCATTCCCGGCTTCTAGAATAGGAACACCAGAAACATGGGCCTGTACTTAACAATTTCTCTTACAAAGCTCTCCCTCTCTATTGTTTTGAATGGCAACACACATTAGTTTTCTATTGCTGCCTTATAAATTACCACAATTCAGTGAGTCTGAATCATGTACTTCATTTCTATCTGAGGATTAAGCAAATTATATATATATACGTATTTATTTATATATTTATATCTCCATATATATATGGAAATGGGAGACATATTCTTTCTATTAGACAAGGAAAATTTTAAAATATGCAAATTAAATCATATATAAACGATATATTGTATATAAATATTTAAATACATAATATATTATATAAATATATAAATAAATAATATAAATTAAAATATATAACTATATATTTTTATTTTTAATTTCCTTGTATTATGTAATTATATATATTTATTTTTATTAACATATAATGTATTATTTGTTTCAATGGTACAGGTCTGTGAATCATCAGTCTTACACAACTCATAGCACATATCCTCCCCAGTTATATAATGTATATCATATATATTTCTAATTCCTTGTCACACTGCTAATTCGATTGGAATTGGAAGATTTTAATATATATATATATGATTTTTAATACCTATATACAGCTAGGTAAGTGGGTGGGTAGATAGATAAGATAGGTATAAATACATGTCTACTAGAAGCAATAAGAGCCTGGCAGCAATGAAAATATCAATATCCAGATGTTTTCTAAATACTGTACTTACATGAAACAAGGCTTCCTGGGGAAATTGATGATCCCAGGGGTGGAACAGAGAAAGTATAAAATTATCCTGAAATATCTTGCTATGAAAAACATAAAAAAGTGGCAAGATTGTTGCAAACATATCTTATGGTTACAGAAGACTGCTTAAATTCCTCATTGAAAAAATGGCAAATAGTTATTCTAGTCAGACCCTACACTAAAAATATCAACTCCCATTATAGAAAGAAATATACCTCATATAAAATATTAATTAGGAAAAGAAAAATAAAGTCTCAACAATATGACTGTTTCTCAACATTTCAGAAGGCAAACACTGATAACTGATAATGTGGACTATTACCAATGTTTGTTTTCAGCACATTTTAAGATTGTATATTTAGTCATAAGAACAATACATTGAAGAAAGTTTGTTATATCTTTCAAATAAAATGTGAATGTGAATATATTATTTGTTTTCTCAGAGACTATTTTGATATTTGATCTCAACGATAATACTAAAGCTTACATAGTACTTTTCAAAGCATCTCATGTACAATAATTTAATCCTGACACTAATCCTGTGGCTGAAGCATATTGGGCTGCCTACCTTTTCCCTGGATAAGAAAATACCTGTACCTTTTGAAAATGAAGTGTCCCAGAATCCTCAATTATTTATCATGACCCAATTTGCTTCTCCAGCTATTATGCAGTTGGGGAATCCATTATAGCTACTCTCTCATCTGAATAAATAAGTAAGTAAATAAATAAATTAGTACCTCCTAATAAGCAAAGGTTACTTCTGTTTTTTCAACACTACATAAATTATTATTAACTGAACTTTTTAATGTCCCAAATCTGACTCAGCCAAAGGATGTTTTCATTAAATGAAATCATCACAGTGGTAACAATATTTATAAACCCACTACTTTAAAACAAGCTAAATTATATTATTTAATTGTATGTTCTTCCATCAAATGTTGAAAACTTCTAAAGAAAACGTAATGCAAAATACCATTTAAATTTATCTCAAATAAACCAAAAGAGCTTTAGAGTAATCGACATATTTCTGCCACTGCCTTTTATATGAATTATTCTGAATATATATTGCTTGATGTTGATCTTTGCATCACTAAACTGAAATAGTCACGGTGTGTATACTCCTGTATATACAATGCATACACGCACATACATAAACAATATATACACACAGACAGTATATAAATGTCAGTGTGAGTTAGAATAACCACAAACCAGTGAACATCAACCAGTAATGTATATTTAATTTGGAAGCTTTTTAGATAGGCACTTAGAGTGATTGAGAACACAAGGATTCACAAGATTCTTACATACTCTCTAATACACTCCTCTACCTAATAATTATCTTCTGAAAGTGTTATAGGGTTCAAGCTCATGTATTATTTAAAAAGCAATCTTGTAACTAATTCAACTGTTCAGAACTAAAAACCTATTAGATAACAATACCACAGATGCGGAGTTCTTTTTCCCCCAGGAAAACAAAGATAACCAGAATTCTGTTTAGAAGGCCATGCTTACTCTAGTTAATAATAAAAACTATACTTATGAAAAATAAGCAAATGATACCCCTCACTATCCTAAGATGTTATAATGATATTTAAAGTCATTTTTGGTAGATCAAACAAAATGTTCTGCATCATTAAATACATTTTTTGTTATTGCATGATAAAAGAATTATCTAAAAACTCCAAATAAATGCATTATGCCCTCTAATTTCCAAGTACCCATAAATATCTCATTAACGAAACATATTCCTTCTGTAAGTTTACTTCTGCTAAGGATAGTTTTCCATTTCCATTGTTTGAAATTTTAGAAACTCTAGGAACAAAATAACCTACAAAATTAAAATTTAATTTAAGACTATGGATTAAAAGTGATGAACACTCATTTTTTTTAAATTAAAATATAGTTGATCCACAATGTTGCATTAGTTTCGGGCCTCAGACATGGTGATTTGACAAGTGTCTACTTTATGCTGTGCTCACAAGTGCAGCTCCTGTCTGTCACCACATACTATTACAATATCATTGACTATATATGATGAACCGTACTCATTTTAATAATTATGTATGGCGTGCATGTGTGTCTTCAGACCAAGATCTGTAGAGTTTATTCTCTTGTTTTTGACATTTAAGAATATATCACACAGTGAGAATGAATCTCTTTTAAGAGATCGACTCTTCACCAAGCTCAACTAGAAAATCTACCTAAAATACAAAAGAAAATGTAAGAGAAACACTGAAGACACTGGTAAACTGTTGGAACAACAGAACTTTAGCAGGAAAAAAAAAATCAAAACAAAACAACAACAACAATAAACACAGACATGAGAAATTGCTCAAAAAGAAGGCCATCATATTGCACCAGTCTTATCCGGCAGGACATCTGCTAATTCCAGGCAAGTCTGAGGTTCTAGATGTGGGTTGAGCACAGTAGACAGCTTTACATAACTGAATAGAAAAAAATTAGAGACCTAAATGCTGAAGATTCTAGTGAAAGAAGAATGGAGTACTGAGCTCAAACCTGTACTAAATGTTCTAACAAAATTGTTGCTGAATTTTCAAGCAGTATAGGTAGGAGGTTGAAAAGCAAGGCAGAGATTTTCCACTAAGTATATATGTCCGAAACAGAAATCTTGATATCTCATACCCAACATGATCCATCTCCAAAACGTTTATTTCATTATATGTCAATTCTACTCGTGGAGGGCTCAAGTCAAAACCCCTGGAACCATCCAGACTGCTCTTTCTCATACTCCAGATAAAAACAGAAGAATATCCTGTCATCTACTTTCAGAATATATCCTATGTCTGATCATTTATCAACAATTCCACTGTCATCTTAATCCAAGCCACACCGTCACTTATCTGACTTTGCAATAGCCTCCATATTGGAATTCTCATTTATAATTTATAATACATTCCCCTTATAATCTATTTTTCATTCATCAGTCTAAGTAATCATTTCAAAACATAGATCTGACAGTGTCTCTTCACAGCTTACAATACTCCAAGTCTCACACTTCATATAAAATCAGAAATCTTTACTATGTTCCAAAAGGCCCCACATGATAGGACCACAGGCATTATTTTCTACTGTTCTCCCCCAAATGACCATATTCCAGCCACATGGGCACCTTGCTCTTGAACTGAGCATATGCTACCTCTTAAAAACAATTATATCCTTCTAGGAAGGTCTGTATATTTGTATTTGCATCACTAAGAAAAGTTTCTGTATGTAAGCATTCACCAGACATTTAGTATTGATGAAGTTGCATCACTACATTCTTTTGACTTACTTTCTATAGTTTACAGAATTTCTATTTTACTTATACAGTTAGATATTATCCTCCCAAAAAGAATAATGCACTCAGAAATTCTTTCTGAAAATTGATAATTTTCTTTAAAGTCTCATATATTCTTTTTCTAAATTACATCAATTACTAGAATTCTATTATTAAGAAATCCTTCTATTAATAGGAATTCTATAAGAAATGCACTCTCTGGATGAGAATAGTCATCCAAGTTAGTGATATGGAGTTAGTTTATGTACCTTCAGAAAGGAAGAAAACAATCACATTTATGTCCCTATAATACCCCGTATTTCAGAGATATAATCCTGTTAAGAATTCAGCAGACCTCACAACATTAAAAGGAAATGTTTGAACAATTACTGACTTTATGGTTCTTAGTTTTACCCTGAGGGAATTCAATAAAGGAATAAAGGAAATATACTTTTTACTATATTGGCTTTATATGAACATTTGTTTATTTAATTGCTAATATTGTTTAAACATGCATTTCTTTTCCCTTAAATCATGGTTATCAACATCCTATTGTTGATGAAATAATGGATTCATTCCATTTAATTTTCTTAAATAGGCTAATAAATGAACAACAAATTAAGTTATTGCTCCTTTAGAGTTTCCTGCCTTCTCTCACATATATTTTCTTCTGTGGTATATATTCACTGTCTTCCACTGATAATATGTTTCAATATTATGCCTGCCTCCACTTACCTCCATTTCAGTTGTTCCTAAATATGGAACTAATTACCAGCTGCCAAGTCTCTCTCTCCTTGATCAATGAGGTGCTACCTGGATACAAGACTTCTGCATTTACAAAAGCTTAGGTAGTGGTTTATAATCCCTTACTTGCCCAATATGCTTCAGCCACAGTTTCTGCATAATACCTCTGTCCTTTTCTTTATTCTTGTGCACCTGGTAAACTAAATGTTTTATCCCTCAAAGGGCACTGCCATGACAAGGAAGCCACTAGAGAAGAAAAGGGTGAAGCCATACCTGCAGGCTATAGAGGAAATAAAGAATGGGGCCAGAAAGAAAAGGAAGAGTGTCTGCTTTGTTCTTCCCAGCCCAGTATTTGCAACTGGCCTGTGCTCTAGTTTTACCTTGCTCTTTCTCTTCACTTTAGAACAAATTACTAGAATGTGCTGCTTAGGGTCAGATAAGCTGACTGGCTCCCCTCGGAAACACTGAAATTTCTCCTTCGTCGTCCAGTTACTGGCTATATCAGAATAACCTCCCCTCCCACCTCCCTAAATTTGGTATCTACAAATTCTGGAGATGAATTAAGGTTATTTGCTATAACTAACTCTATTTGAGCTTAGACTCTGATTACAGAGCCACTCTCTCAGGGGTCTGAATTCAAACTCTATGTCCTACAGTTCCTGCTGGTGTATGGATAGAACTCCCACTCCCATCCCTTGTCCCCACTTTGGGTTCCACTTTTCTACTTCCAGGCTAACATGAGACTAGCACACTCTATTACAAGGCTACCTTGACAACAATGGAGCTGAATATTGAGACTGAATTCTCAAAACCAGCAATCTCACTATGAAAATGTAAGGGTACTGATCTAAGAGGACTAGGACCCTGAGACATGTGATTGAGAAATTGAGGGTATACATACATTTGAAATCCTTGAAATAACAGGCTTCCTTCACTCACAGGACACTTTGTTGTATAATCACCCTTGAAAAGATAGTTCAAAAATTACATCTTAATATAAGCCATTCGAAAATGGAGAACCATCTCTCAACAACACCTAGTATTCATTTATATGCCAAATCACTACTGGTAGCATTTTCCCACTCTGATTCTGATTTGACTGACATGGCTGTAAGCAAATCAATTTGAAATCTCTTGCATGACATTTAACTAAGCTATAATCAACAGGACCCTCACAGCAAAATAGCAACTTGTACCATTGACTTCAACCTTATACCCTCCACTCTCTGCTGAATAAACCCTGTAAACCATTAACATTTGGCTTAGAAAGCCATGCAACACCCTTCTACTTGGTCCAAAACAGCAATGCAGAAAGAGCAGACTGTATGAAAGATTGCCCAACTCCACATTGGACCACAAGTAAGGCACTGGAACCAATTGAGTCTGACCTCCTGGATGCCTTCCATGACCTTATTTTTATTTATTTTTATTTTTTATTAACATATAATGTATTATCTGTTTCAGATAATATACCCTTCCCAATGTCCATCACACAGCCACTCCCTCTCTCCCACCCACCTCTACCCCAGCAACCCTCAAACACTTAAAGGACTCATGACTAACCCTCAGGTGCAAGTAACTATTTTTTCAGAGGGATGGAAATCAATGCCTGGTTTCCCATACAAGAAGTAAATCCCAATGACACACAAGGTATCCCTGGAAAGAAAAGGTTATTTACCATTATTGGGAACCCCCAAGGGGGACTACTTTCAATTCCAGTCATTTCATGGAGTGGAAATGTTACCTTGCTGTTGGTGTGAACAAAAAAGCCATATTGGAATAACTTCCTTCAAGTAGTTTCTCCAAAAACATGAGATTCAACAATTCCAAGTGAACTAGGAACCGTATGGTCTAGTTGTCTGGGTGCACTTTGGACACACTATCAACCTGTATCCCACAGATAAAACTTGAGGAACGTCAAAGAAAACTTTTGGGGGCTGTTGTGGTTATTGGAATATCCCCATTTCCATAGGACAGTAAAACATTTTTATCTCCAAAATAATTATAAAAGGTTAATCTTTAGAATCTTGTAGTTTTAAAATATTAACTGAAGTGCTAAACATACTTATGTCTCTTTTGCGTGTTGCAAAAATTGCAGATTACCAAAAATTCATATATGAATTAGTGTGTTTATAAAGTAATATTTTAAAATTAACATAAATAGTTATTTTTCTTCATATATTATGTAGTAATTAAAATGACAACTTGGGCAATAGTAGAGCTCTGATTTAATTGAGGGATGTTTGGCTGAGTACAAACAGTGTATTCATTTTATAAAAATGAAATTCTAATTAGTGTTGGCTTCTTGTCAAAATCAGTAATTAAGAAAGTTGTCAAAGTCAATCCTATTATTCATCTTGATAATGAAATTATTTAAACATCAAACATGAATGTTCTATTAGCTTGAGGAGCGTAATTGTTGTTAACATTGCTCATAGGGCTTAATAAACATATCACATCAGCTACATTATCTACCTAAATACCTGTACACAGATGTTTGTGATTAAGATTTGTGAAGCTTTCTAAGATTAAGTATGTGACTAAGATCGTTTTACAAATAATATTTAACTTTCTTGAGGAGGTACATGTGATATGGGAAAATATGGCTCTATATTTTTCTGAAAGTAAACAATACTTTATGATCTGTAAAAATAAACTGCACATACTTAAAGTGTTCAATATTATGACTTATGGCATAAATGTCTGTGAAACCATTATCCATTACTAAACATATCCATCAATCCTGAATGTTTTCTCCTGCTCATTTAATTCCTCCTT
>PITA01028436.1:0-19396 GCA_004023965.1 Spilogale gracilis
TGCCTCATCATCTTGATAAGGATGGACGCTCACCTCCACACACCCATGTACTTCTTCCTCAGTAATCTGTCCTTCATAGATATCTGCTATGTGACCTCTATAGCTCCCAAGATGCTCTCCAACTTTTTCCAGGAGCACCAAACGATCACCTTTGTGGGTTGTGTTATTCAGTACTTTGTCTTTTCAACCATGGGACTGACTGAGTCTTGTCTCATGACAGCCATGGCTTATGACCGATATAGTGCCATCTGTAATCCACTTCTCTATTCAGCAATCATGTCACCCACCCTCTGTATTCGGATGGTGCTGGGATGCTATCTGGCTGCACTCTCTGCTTCTATATCCCAGTTGTGTACCATGTTTCAGCTCCACTTCTGTGGGCCTAATGTCATCAACCATTTCTTCTGTGACATCCCCCAACTGATAGCCCTATCCTGCACTGACACTTTCTTTGTACAACTGTTGATTGCTATATTAGTAATGTTGTTTGGGATAGTAAATGCCCTCATTATCATGATATCCTATGGCTATATTGTCATCTCCATCATGAAGATCACTTCAGCTAAAGGCAGGTCCAAGGCTTTCAACACCTGTGCTTCTCATCTGACAGCAGTCTCCCTCTTCTATACCTCAACTGCCTATGTATATTTGAGTTCCAGCTCTGGTGGTTCCTCCATCCTTGACAGATTTGCATCAGTAGTCTACCTTGTGGTTATTCCCATGTTGAATCCCTTGATTTACAGTCTGAGGAACAAGGAAATCAAAGATGCCTTGAAGAGATTACGAAAGAAGACACGGTGCTTATGAATTCCTTCTAGATTTGTCCTCTCAGAAAGCTTAATCCCTGCTAGTATGCATATGAATGGACTCTTGACAAAATTCATACTGCCTTTGGATAACGATAGCTTAATTTGACAGAGATAATATGCCAAATGGACTGATAGCTGACTTGACTCCACACAAGCACAATACCTTTAAGCCCTGGAGATTCATCCTTCCCTACATGCCGACTGGCCTCATCATTTATTAGTAATCTGCAAGTGAGGCATTTTGGTGGCTCATTCAGTTAAGCATCTGCCTTCTGCTCAAGTTATGATGTTAGGGTCCTGGGTTTGAGCCCTGCTAGCAGGTACCCTGTTTCTCCTTCTCCTTCTTACCCTCTCCCTACTCGTACTCTCTCACTTTCTCTTAAATACAAAAATAAAATCTTAAAAATAAACTGTAAGTATTTGCAATACGTTAATGTTACGGAACTTGTATTTGTTTCAGAGATTGAGCCCTATCCAATCTCAGACCTCCGACTGTAAACGAGTGATGCCTGACATTGGTCACCAAGAGTGTAGAGCCCTTGTCTTCCAAATATTTCAGTGCAGTGTCATGCAGACAGAAGGGCGATCAATGTTTATTTTGTATTTCTGGTCATAATGGGAATAAAAGCTAGAGGTGATGTGCCTTGGAATAGAAACAATACTATACTTGTTGTGTCTCCTGTGAAGAACAGTCTGAGATGGCTAATGTTTGGGGCCTCTTTCCAGCCTAGCCATCTAATAAATTTGGTCACATCCCACTCTCCACTAGCTGTAATCTAAGGAAGCAGGAGGTGAGTTGAATCATAAAGAGGAATGGAATGAAGGATGAGTTTCCTTCAATACCTTTTACTTTATGTGTCTGATAACTTCGCTTTTTGTTTCTGGTGTTCACTGAGGATTTCTGATGGAGGATAGTGTTCAAAATCCATGTCAGAGCCAATAGTTTTTTTTTTAAAGATTTTATTTATTTGACAAAGAGAAACATAGCCAGAGAGGGAACAAAAGCAGGGGAGTGAGAGAGGGAGAAGCAGGCTTCCCGCCGAGCAGGGATCCTGATATGGGACTCGAACCTGGATCTCCGGGATCATGACCTGAGCTGAAGCCAGTTGCTTAATCAACTGAGCCACCCAGGGGCCCCTGCCAATAGCTTTTTTTGATGTTGTGTGATTCAAACCTCTATCTCTCATTAAATCAGGAATACTTAACCTGTCTGACATAGCCAGTGTTTCACACTATCAAATCATTTTAATATTTTAAGCATCTGTTCATGTTTGGTGTGAAGAGATCTGAACGAAGGTCATTGCAATAATAGTTACTGAGGGGCATCTGGGTGGCTGAGCCAGGTTAACTGTCTGCCCTCATCTTAGGTCATGATCTCAGGGTCCTGGTATCTAGCCCCACGTTGTACTCTCAGCTCAGTGTGGTATCTCCTCCCTCCCTGCCTTCTCTCCCTCAAAAAATTTCAAAAAAGAATCTTCAAAAGTAATAGAGTTAGTGAATATTAAATACTGCCAACTAAGAACAAATAAGGAAAGGTGTACTTTTTTAATGTCAGTGTTCAACATTTTATGTCATAGAGATCTATGGTTTTGTATAGTGTGATATTATTTATGGAATAGACGGCTAGACTTGCCCTAATGCTGATATTTTCTAGGGAGCCTCAAGAGCCGGAGAGTAAATAGTGTGATACGCAGGGTTTGTAACATGGCCAGTTTTCTTTGTCTAAAGTAAAACATAAAACTTTGGTATTTGTGGTCTGTTTGAAAAGTAGAACAAGATGTGTATCAACACTGAGTGCTGACATACAGGGTGCTCAGTCTTGAGCCAATTGATATATAAGAGAGGTGCCTGGGTGGCTCAGTTATCAAGCATTTGCCCTCAGCTTGGGTCATGATTCCAGGGTCCTGTGATTGAGGCCCACATCATGGTCCCTGCTCAGCGGGAGGCGTACTTCTCTGCCTCCCACTCCCTCTGGTTGTGTTCCCTCTCTTGCTGTGTCTCTGTCAAATAAATAAAGTCTTTAAAAAAAAAAGAAAACAGATGTCATTACAATTATATAATATCTTTTGGGTTCTTACATTCTTTGGTTTCTTAATGTGTTTTTTTGGTCAGGTTCTCAATTCTGATAAGTCATATAATTCTTCCATTTAATTAAGGACTATAAATGAAGAGGTATTGGAAGCCTTGCCAAATTTTTCACAAATTTATAGATGGAGAAGTGCCTCTTCATGTCAATGGAGAAGTGCCTCTTCATGTCTCCTCCCCATTTTTTGATATGGTGATCTTTATTTTGATTGTTGATTTTGAGGAGTTCTTTATAGATCTTGGATATCAGCCTGTTGTCTGTAGTGTCATTTGCAAATATCTTCTCCCTTTTCATGCATTTCCTCTTTGTTGTGTTGACTGTTTCCTTTGCTGTGCAGAAGACATGTCCCCAAAGGCAAAGGAGTTCTGTATATATATTGGATATCAACACCTTCCATGATATATGGTTGGCAAATATTTTTCAGTCTATGGTTGAAAGGTATTTTCTTCTATTCTGTAGGTTGGTTTAGCTTATTGATTGTTTCTTTGCTGTGTTGAAGCTTTTAAATTTGGTATAGTTCCGGCACATCACCATGGGAGACAACAACCATCGGCAAAGAGGTAGACACAAGTGAGAGCGATCCGAGGGTTACCATTGGAAGCAAATACCCCAGCATGAAAGTGCTCTGTGTTTGGGGATCAACAGAAGATTACAGTTTGATTTGGGTTGAGGCAGAGCCAGGAGTGTGGCAGAGCAGTGGCACGGAGTCTATTTTTCCGCCGCTGCAGCCAGGGAAATGGGGATCCGGAGAGAGAATGAGTGCGCCGGGTTGCGTGAGGGAACTTGGAGGAGCCAGCAGTGCAGAGTCTATCTTTCCACCGCTGCAGCTGGGGAAATGGCGATTGGAGGAGAGAACATGCACCTGGTGTTGGGCGAGGGAACTCGGCGGAACCAGTGGCGCGGAGTCTATTTTTCCAAGGCTTTTTTTCTTTTCTCCTTTCCTCTGCTGCTTTTCTCTTCTGCTTCTCTCCACCCCGAGAGCCAGGCACAGACCCCACAGGGAAGGCGATATTGCAGACTTGCATGGGACGTGCAGGGCCACGGGTCCTCAGTCCCTCCTGCCTGCAGGTCACACAAACTCCTGGGGCACAGACAAGGTTCTGCGACCCAAAATCAGTTGCAGTTTTGAGGTGCGGGAGTGAAATGACAAGCGGGAGCTTTGAACAGAAATCAATCCAGCATCCGTGCCTCCTCTGCGGTGACAGGCTGCCAAGGGGAGGCTGTGCGGGGCCTCTCCCTGTGTAGGGGCTCTCTCTGGGAAGGAGGTCTGGGCGCAGACATCTGGCGCTGACCTGACTTCCTCAGCAGCTGAAAAAGGCTGGAAAAGAACAATCCCCCCACCCAGAGAACTGTACCCTGACAACCTGGTTACCATGGAGACCAGTCTCTAGCAAGGGCACCGTGAGACGCAGCCCAGGTAGAAGGGACTGAAAACAGCGCGGCACGTCCTGCCCCCCGAAAGGCAAGCCAGAAGCACAGGAGGACAACACCCAAACTGTAAAACCCCAACATCAGGGGAAAGTCAATTTATTAAACTCCTGGTACTGCCCCAAAAGCTGTACACTTTATTGATACAGTTTTTCACCTTATTTGCTTTTTTAACTTTTTTCTATTTTTACTTTTAAAGTTTCCACTTTAAACTTAAAAATTCATTCTCATGGTTTTTATTCTTTTAATTTTTAACCCATTTTTATCACAACGTGATACTCAATACAACACTCCATAACAATTTATTACCTTGAAATATTTTCAAACACATTCCTGTATTTTCTGTTGTTGTTGTTGTCTCTTGTTTCCTTGTTTGTTTTATCTGTTTTACCCTTTCTCTCTTCTTTATTTTTTCTTTTACATATACATATAGTTATAAGCTTCAAGGTAATCGTACATCACTATTCAATACTACCTCTATATACACCCAGTTCTAATCTCCCTATATCTTTAGAAAGTGGGCTCCTCCAACAATAATAACAAGACAAACTCGAGAGGATCTGAAACACTTTCCTTGCCCACAAGGAGTGTCTGCCCTCACCTTCCAACTCTAGTCTGTCAGTGTTTCTGTGTAATTGTTTTTCCTTTTGTATTATATAAATACTGGTCTTGGTGGTCATCCAGGTGGGGCTTCACTTTTTGATCTCTTCATTTACTCTTGATAGCCCTTTTCTTTACCCTGTAGTAGTTTTGTACCATATCAAACCTTCCATAGGGCCCCACTGTTTCTTTTCTTGCTTCCTTTCTTTCTCTTTTTTCTTTCCTCTTCCTTTTCGGTGGTGAATTCTGATTGTTCCAAAACTTTCCAGTGACCAATTCACCTGGATAGTGCCTGATATATTTAGTTATACACCCCCTCAACCACTCCTCGCCACAATGACTCAGTGGAGGAATATCCAACAGAAGAAGAAACCTGAGACTGCCACCCTGGTCACAGAATTTCTGGAATGAACATAAACAATATGACAGAAATGGAATTCAGGGCAGCAATCATCCAAGCAGTGGCTAATTTGGAAAAGAACATTAGTCTCAAAATGGAAGCCATAATAACAGAAGTGAAAGCTGAGTTAGAAAGGCTATTAATGAGATGCAATCTAATTTAAATATGCTAACAGCTAGAGTAAGTGAAGCTGAAGATTGCATCAGTGATTTAGAAGACAGATGTATTAAGAAGGAGGAGCAAGAGAAGTCGTGGAGCAAACAGTTAAAAACCCATGAAAACAGAATAAGGGAAATAAATGATGCCATGAAATGCTCCATTATCAGAATTATTGGAATCCCTGAAGGAGTTGAGAGAGAGAGAAGCCCAGAACATATAGTTGAACAAATCATGGATGAAAATTTTCCTAATCTGGGGAATGAAACTAATGTTCATTTCCTAGAGGCAAAGAGGACACCCCCCCCAAGATCAGTGAGGCTAGAAAAACCTCCAGGCAAATAATTGTGAAATTCTTAGAATCATAAAACCAAAGAATATGTCTTAAGGGCAGCTAGGGGGAAGCAATCCCTTACCTATAGATGGAGGACCATCAGAGTAACATCATTACTTTCCACAGAAACCTGGCAGGCCAGAAAGGGCTGGCAAGACATATTCAGGAAATTACATGACAAAAATATGCAACCAAGGATAATGTATCCAGCAAGGTTGACTTTCAGATGGAAGGAGAAATAAAGAGCTTCCAAAATTGTAAAAGTATAAAAGATTATTAAAGCCAGCACTACAAGAAATACTAAGAGGAGTTCTATAAAACAGAAATGAACAGAAGAGTGACACAGAACAGAAATTTACAGAGGTAATCTATAGAAACATGAACTTCACGGGCAACATGATGTCAATACAAACATATCTATCAATAATCACTCTCAATGTGAATGGACTAAATGCTCCAATAAAAAGGCACAGGGTTGCAGACTGGATAAAACAACAGGACCCATCAATATGCTGTTTACAAGAGACATATTTTGAATCTAAAGACACTTCCAGATTGAAAGTGAGGGGATGGAGGACCATCTTTCATGCCAACAGACCCCAAAAGAAAGCGGGGGTGGTGATTCTCATATCAGACAATTTGGATTTTAATCTAAAGACTGTAGTCAGAGACACAGAAGGACATTACATTATTCTCAAAGGGTCTATATGCCAAGAAGATCTCAAAATTGTAAATATTTATGCCCCCAACATGGGAGCAGCCAACTACATAGGCCAACTGTTAAGCAAAATAAAGAGTCATATTGACATGAACAAATTAACTGCAGGACATCTTAACACACCACTGCCAACAATAGACAGATCATCTAAACAGAAAATCAACAAAGAAACAAGAGCCTTGAATGACACATTGGACCAGATGGATCTCATAGATATATTCAGAACATTCCACCCTAAATAACAGCAGAATACTCATTCTTCTCAAGTGCACATGGAACTTTCTCCAGAATAGACCTCATACTAGTTCACAAATCAGGGCTCAACCGATACCAGAAGATTGAAATTATTCCCTGCATATTCTCTGACCACAATGCCATGAAACTGGAACTCAACCACCATAAAAAGTTCAGAAGAAAATTAAACACTTGTAAGATAAAGACAATCCTGCTCAAGAATCTGTGTGTCAACTACAAAATCAAAGAACTGAAACACTTCATGGAAACCAGTGAGAATGAACATATATCAATCCAAAACCTATGGGATACAACAAAGGCAGTCCTAAGGGGGAAATTCATAGCCATCCAAGCCTCACTCAAAAAAATTGAAAAATCCCGAATACACCAACTCTCATTACACCTTAAAGAACTGGGAAATCAACAAAAAATTAAACCAACCCCTCACACAAGATGAGAAATAATTAGGATTAGAGCAGAGATGAATGAATCAGAAACTAGAGATACAGTGGAACACATCAGCGAAACTAGCAGCTGGTTCTTTGAAAGAATCAATAAGATGGATAAACCATTGGCCAAACTAATCCAAGGAAAAGGGAGAAGACCCTAATTAATAAAATTATGAATGAAAGGGGAGAGATCACGATGAACACCAAGGAAATAGAAATAATTATCAAAAATTACTATCAACAATTATATGCCAATAAGTTTTAACAATCTAGAAGAAATGGATACATTCCTAGAAACCTATAAACTTCCAAGACTGAAATAGGAAGACATTGACAATCTGTATAGACCTATATCTAGTAATGATATTGAAGCAGTGATCAAAAACCTCCCCCAAAACAAGGGTCCAGGACCAGACGGATACCCTGGGGAATTCTACCAAACATTCAAAGAAGAAATGACACCTATTCTCCTGAAGCTCTTTCAAAAAATAGAAGCGGAAGGAAAACTTCCAGACTCTTTATGAAGCCAGCATTACTCTAATCCCCAAACCAGACAAAGACCCCATCAAAAAGGAGAACTTCAGTCCAATATTGCTGATGAATATGGATGTCAAGATTCTCAACAAGATCCTTGCTAACAGGATCCAACAATACATTAAAAAGATTATCCACCATGACCAGGTGGGTTTTATCCCAGGGATGCAGGGGTGGTTAAACACTTGCAAAACAATCAACGTGATAGAACAAATCAATAAGAGAAGGGAGAAGAACCACATGGTACTCTCAATTGATGCAGAAAAGGCATTTGACAAAATACAACATCCGTTCCTGATCAAAACCCTTCAATGTATAGGGATAGAGGGAACATTCTTCAACCTCATAAAAATCTGTCTATGAAAAACCCACAGGGAATATCATTCTCAATGGGGAAAAACTGACAGCCTTTCCTCTGAGATAAGGAACAAGACATGGATGCCCACTCTCACCACTACTGTTCAACATAGTGTTAGAAGTCCTAGCAACAGCAATCAGACAACAGAAAGAAATAAAAGGTATCCACCATGGCAAATAAGAAGTCAAACTCTCTCTTTTTAAAGACAGATGACATGATACTCTATGTGGAAAACCTAAAAGTCTCTACCGCCAAACTACTAGAACTCATACAACAATTTGTTAATGTGGCAGGATACAAAATCAATGCACAGAAATCAGTTGCATTCTCATACGCTAACAATGAAAAAATAGAAAGGGAAATTAGAGAATCGATTCCATTTACTATAGCACCAAAAACCATAAGATACTTAGGAATAAACCTAACCAAAGAAGTCAAGGATCTGTACTCAAGGAACTACAGAACTCTCATGAAAGAAATTGAAAAAGACACAAAAAGATGGAAGAGCATTCCATGCTTATGGATCGGAAGAATAAACATTGTCAAAATGTCTATAGTGCCCAGAGCAATCTACACTTTCAATGCCATTCCGATCAAAATTCCACCAACATTCTTCAAAACGTTAGAACAAACAATCCTAAAATTTATATGGAACCAAAAAAGACCCCAAATCACTAAGGAATTGCTGAAGAAGAATAACAAAGCTGGGGGCATCTCGTTACCTGACTTCAGGCTTTATTACAAAGCTGTGATTACCAAGACAGTATAGTACTGGCACAAAAACAGAGAAATAGACCAATGAAACAGAGTAGAGAGTGCAGATATGGACCTGCAAATCTATGGGCAAATCATCTTTGACAAAGCAGGAAATAACATCCAGTGGAAAAAAGACAGTCTCTTCAATAAATGGTGCTGTGAAAATTGGACAGCTACATATAGAAGAATGAAACTAGACCATTCTCTTAGACCACACACAAAGGCAGACTCGAAATGGATGAAAGACCTCAATGTGAGGCAAGAATCCATCAAAATCCTGTTAAAGAACATAGGCAGTAACCACTTTGACATCGGCCACAGCAACTTCTTTCAAGACACGCCTCCAAAGGCAAAGGAGACAAAAGCAAAAATGAACTTTTGGGACTTCATCAAAATAAAAAGCTTCTGCACAGCAAAGGAAACAGTCACAAAACAAAGAGGCAACCCACAGAATGAGAGAATATATTTGCAAGTGACACTACAGACAAAAGGCTTGTATCCAGGATCTATAAAGCACTACTCAAACTCAACATCGAAAAAGAAGATGAACACATCAAAAAATGGGCAAGAGACATGAAGAGGCACTTCTCCATAGAAGATATACAAACGGCTAACAGATACATGAAAAAATGTTCAGTGTCACTAGCAATCAGGGAAATTCAAATCAAAACCGCACTGAGATACCACCTACACCAGTCAGAACGGCCAAATTTAACAAGTCAGGAAACAACAAGTGTTGGAGAGACTGCGGAGAACGGGGAACTCTCTTACACTGTTGGTGGGAATGCAAGCTGGTGCAGCCGCTTTGGAAAACAGTGTGGAGATTCCATAAAAAATTAAAAATAGAGCTACCCTATGGCCCTGCAATTGCACTACTGGGTATTTACCCCAAGGATATAGATGTAGTGAAAAGAAGGGCCATATGTACCCCATGTTCATAGCAGCAATGGCCACAGTCGCCAAACTGTGGAAAGAGCCAAGATGCCCATCAACAAACGAATGGATAAAGAAGAAATGGTACATATATACAATGGAATACTATGCCCTCATCAGAAAGGATGAATATCCAACTTTTGTAGCAACATGGACTGGATGAGATTATTTTGAGTGAAATAAGCCAAGTAGAGAAAGTCAAGTATCACATGGTTTTATTTATGTGTGGTGCATAAGGGGAAATAGAAGACAGTAGGAGAAGGAAAGTAAATGGGAAGTAATGTAATTTAGGGCGAGACATGAAACATGAGAGACTTTGGACAGAGAAACAAACTGAGGGACTTTTGGGAAGAGGGTAGGGGGATGGGAGAGCCTGGTGGTGGGTACTGAGGGCACCTGTTGCATGGAGCACTGGGTGTGGGGAATGGGCAATGAATCTTGGAACACTGAAAAAAATTTAAGTAACAATAAAAATAAATTTTAAAAATTGGTATAGTTTCAGTTGTTGCTTTTTGATTTTGTTGCTTCTGCTTTTGGTGTGAAATAGAAAATGTCATTTTCAATACCAAGGTCAAGGAGCTTGTTCCCTATCTTTTTTTCTAGGAGTATTATGGTTTCAGATCTAATGTTCCTGCCTTTAAACTGTTCAGGGTTAATTTTTGTGAGTGGTGAAACATAATGGTCTAATTTCACTATTATGCCTATGGTTACCTAGTTTTTCCAAAACCGTTTGTTAAAGAGACTATTCTTCTCCACTGAGTATTGTTGGTTCCCTTGTTAAATATTAGTTGGTGTATAGGTGGGAGTTTATTATCTGGATTGTTTTGTGTTCTTTTGGTGTATGTGCCTTTTTATGTTTGATACATACTGTTTTGTTTAGTATAGCTTTGTAGTAGGATAGTTTGAAATCAGGAGTGTGATGCCTTCACTTTTTTTCTCTCTCCAGATTGCTTGGCTTAGATCTTTGAAGTTTCATGCAAATTTTGTGATTGTTTTTTCTATTCTGGTGAAAATATGTCATTGGAATTTTTTTATTTGAGTGCAGTTAGCCAAGATGTAGTACATCCGTTTATGATATAAGATTCAATGATTTATTAGTTCAGTCTGTTACCCAGTGCTCATTATATCACATGCTCTTTTAATACCATCCCCCGGTTACCCCCATCTCCCCCCATCCACCTTCTTTTCCACAACACTCAGTTTGTTTCCCAGGGTCAAGAGTTTGATATGGTTTTCCCTCCTCTCTGATTTCTTCCTCTTCGGTTTTCCCCACCACCCCTATTGTCTCTATAGTATTCCTTGTGCTCCACATATGAGTGAAATCATATGACAGTTGTGTTTCTTTGATTGACTTATTTCACTTAGGATATAATACCCTCCAGTTCATTCATGTCAGTGCAAATGGTGGGTATTCATCCTTTCTGATGACTGAGTAATATGCTATTTTATATATGAGCCACATCTTTTTTTCCCCATGCATCCATTGAGGGACATCTCGGCTCCTTCCACAGTTTGGCTATTGTGAACATTGCTGTGATGATCATTGGAGTGCCTGTGCTCCTTCTTTTCACTGCATCTGTATCTTTGGAGTGAATACCCAGTAGTGAATTGCTGGGTCATAAGGTAGCTCTATTTTTAATGTCTTGAGGAACTCCCATACTGTTTTCCAGAGTGGCTGTACCAGCTTGCATTCCCACCAGCAGTTAAGAGGATTTCCCTTTCTCCATATCCTCTGCAACACTTGTTGTTTCCTGGCTTACTAATTTTAGCCATTCAGACTGGTGTGAGGTGGTATTTCATTGTGGTTTTGATTTGTGTTTCCCTGATGTCAAGTGAAGTAAAGTATTTTTGCACATGTGTGTTGTTGGGCATTTATTTGCCTTATTTGTAGAAATGGCTTTTCAGGTCTTTCTACCCATTTCTTGACTGGCTTATTTATTTGGGTAATGAGTTTGAGAAGTTCTTTATAGATCTTGACTACCAGCACTATATCTGCATGCCATCTGCAAATATCTTCTCCCATTCCCTGCGGCTTAGTTTTGTTGACTGTTTCCTTTGCTCTGCAGAAGCTTTTAATCTTGATGAAATCCTAATAATTCAATTTTCCTTTTGTTTACCCTGACTTGGAGATGTGTCTGGCAAGAAAGAGGTTGCTGCATTTGAGGTTGAAGAGGCTGAGGCCAAGGTAAAACACACTGCTGCCAGTGTTCTCCTGTAGGAGGAGATGGATTCTTGTCACATGACATGTTTCATCCATTTTGCATTTATCTTCATGTATGGTGTAATAGAATGGTTTCATCCTTTTACATTAGCTGTCCAATTTTCCAAGCACCATTTATTGAAGAGACTATGTTTTTTCATTGGATATTTTTTTCAGCTTTGTTAAAGATTAGTTGACCATAGAGTGAGGGTCCAGTTCTGGGTTGTCTGTTCTGTTCCATTGATCTATGTGCCTGTTTTTGTGCCAGGACCATAGGGTCTTGATAATCACAGCTTTTTTAAATGCCTAAATTAATTTAATTAAGCTCAACTGATAGTAAACAGATACAATAATAACTTCAATACATAATGTAACATGGTTTAGCTATAGATTACTCTCCATACGATCACAGCTTTGTAATATAGCTCAGAGTCTGACGTTATCATGCCACCAGCTTTGTTTTTCTTTTTCAACATTCTTCTGGGTATTTGGGGGTCTTTTCTGGCTTTGTACAAATTTTTGGATTATTTGTTTCAGCTCTGTGAAAAATGTTGATGTTATTTTGATAAGGATTGCATTGAATGTATAGATTCCTCTTGGTGGCATAGACCTTTCATCAATATTTATGCTTCCAATCCATTCACATGGAATGCATTTCCATTTCTTTGTGTTTTCTTTCATAATTGTTCTGTAACTTTTGGAGTATAGATCCTTTACTCTTAAATGCACCCCGAAAGAAGCTAAAGAAAGAACAGTATATAAAGCCTAAATGAAGCAGAAGAGAAATTATGATATAACAAATTAACAAAATGAATGGTAAAAATAGAATCATCCAGTAGATTCAGAAAAGGATTTAAAAGAATTGTACATGCCGATGTGATAAAAAAAACAAAAAACAAAAAAACAAAAATAAAAAAAAACACCTGTCACTAAAGTGAGCAGAGACAGAATGCATCTCCACATAAGGCCAAACAAAATAAATCTCTGCTAACATTATACTCAGTGGTGAACAGCTGAATACTTTCCCTCTAAAATCAGGAACAGGACAAACATGGTCTCTCTCACTACATTTATTCTACATAGCACTGGAGGTACTACCCAGGGTGATTAGGCAAGAAAAAGAAATAGAATGCATTCAAGTAGGAAAAGATGATGTAAAATAGCCATTAATTGTATAATACATGATAATATATATAGTAAACCCTAAAGACTTTACCAAAAAACTGTTAGAACTAATAACAAATTTGGTAAAGTTACAGGAAAAAAATCAATGTACAAAAACCTGTGACATTTCTTTGGAAGGAAACCTTCCAAACTCATTTTATGAGTCCAGCATTACCTTGATCCCAAAACCAGACAAAGACCCCATCAAATTACAGACCATTATCCTTGATGAACACGGAAGTAAAAATTATCACCCAAATACTAGCCAGTAGGATCCAACAGTATATGAAAAGGATTATTCACCACAACCAAGTGGGATTTATTCCTGGGCTGCAGGGTTGATTCAACATCCACAAATCAATGTGAGACAGTACATTAATAAAAGAACAAGAACCATATGATACTTTCAATAGATGCTGAAAAACCATTTGACAAAATATAGCACCATATCTTGATCAACACTCTTCACAGGGTAGGGATAGAGGATGCATACCTCAATATGATAAAAGCCCTCTATGAAAAACCCACAGCGAATATCTTTCTCAATGGGGAAAAGCTGAGAGCTTTTCTCCTAACGTCAGGAACTTGGCGGGTATTTTCACTATCACCACTGCTATTCAACATAGTACTGGAAGCCTAGCCTCAGCAATCGGACAACAGAAAGAAGTAAAAGGCCTGCAAATCAGCAAAGAAGTAAAACTCACACTCTTTGCAGGTGATATGATACTTCATATGGAAAACCCAAAAGACTCCACTCCAAAACTGTTGGAACTCATACAGGAATTCATTGAAGTGTCAGGATATAAAATGAAAGCATAGAAATCAGTTTCATTTCTATACAGCAACATCAAGATGGAAGAATGAGAAACTAAGGAGTCAATTACATTTATAATAGCACCCAAAACCATAAGATACCTAGGAGTAAACCTAACCAATGAGGCAAAGAATCTGTGCTCCGAAAACTGTAAAGTACTTGTGAAAGAAATTGAGGGAGACACAAAGAAGTGGAAGAACGTTCCATTCACATGGATTGGCAGAACAAATGTGAAAATGTCCATGCTACCTAGAGCAATCTACACATTTAATGCAATCCCTATCAAAATACCATCAATGTTTTTCAAAGAAATGGAAAAAATAATCGTAAAATTTATATGGAACCAGAAAAGACCCCGAACAGCCAGAGGAATGTTGAAAAAGAAAACCACAGTTGACAGCATCACAATTCCAGACTTCAAGCTCTATTACATAGCTGTAATCATCAAGACAGTATTATACTGGCACAAGAATAGACACATAGATGAATGGAAGAGAATAGAGAGCCCAGAATTGGACCCTCAACTTTATGGCCAACTCATCTTCAACAAAGCAGGAAAGTATGTCCACTGGAAAAAAAGAGTCTCTTCAACAAACTGTTTTGAAAAAATTGGACAGCCACATGCAGAAGAATGAAACCTGACCATTTCCTTACACACCACACAAAAATAGACTCAAAATGGATGAAAGACCTCAGTGTGAGACAGGAATCCATCAAAATCCTTGAGGAGAACATAGACAGAAACCTCTTTGACCTCAGCCGCAACAACTTCTTGCTAGAAACATTACCAAAGGCAAGGGAAGCAAGGGCAAAAATGAACTATTGGGACTTCATCAAGATCAAAAGCTTTTGTACAGAAAAAAAAAACAGTCAACAACCAAAAGACAGCTAAAAGAATGGGAAAGATATTTGCAAATGACATATTAGATAAAGGACTGTACCTAAAATCTATAAAGAACTTACTGAACTCAACACCCAAAGAACAAATAATCTGATCGATAAGTGGGCAGAAGGCATGAACAGATATTTCTGCCAAGAAGATATCCAAATGGCCAACAAGCACATGAAAAAGTGCTCAACATCCCTCAGCATCAGGGAATTACAAATCAAAACCACAGTGAGAGGGCACCTGGGTGGCTCAGTTGGTTAAGCGACTGCCTTCGGCTCAGGTCATGATCCCGGAGACCCAGGATTGAGTCCCACATCGGGCTCCCTGCTCAGCAGGAATCCTGCTTCTCCATCTCTCACTCCCCCTGCTTGTGTTCCCTCTCTGGCTGCGTTTCTCTCTGTCAAATAAATAAAATCTTTGAAAAAAAAACACAGTGAGATAGCACCTTACCCCAGTCAGAATGGCTAAAATTAACAAGTCAGGAAACAGCAGGTGTTGGCAAGGATGCAGAAAAAGGGAACCATTTTACATTGTTGGTGGGAATGCAAGCTGGTACAGCCACTCTGGAAAACACTATGGAGGTTCCTCAAAAAGTTGAAAATAGAGCTACCCTATGACCCAGAAATTCACTACTGGGTATTTACCCTAAGGATACAAATGTAGTGATCCAAAGGGGCACATGCATTCGAATATTTATAGCAGCATTCTGTGGAAAGAACCTAGATGTCCATCAGGAGATGAATGCATAAAGAAGATGTGGTGTATATAAATACAATGGAATACTATGCATCCATCAAAGAATAGAAATCTTGCCATTTGCAATGATGTGGGTGGAACTAGAGGATATTATGCTGAGCGTAATAAGTCAAACAGAGAAAGACAATTATCATATGATCTCTCTCATATGAGGAATTTGAGAGGCAGGGTGGGGTTTCATCAGTGGGAGGGAAGGAAAAATGAAACAAGATGGGATGGGAGGGAGACAAACCAAGAGGCTCGTAATCTCAGGAAACAATGTGTGGGCTGCTGTGGTGTGGTGGGAAGGATAGAGTGGCTGGGGGATGGAATGGGGAAGCTATGTGCTATGGTGATTACTGTGAATTGTGTAAGAGTGCTGAATCACAGTCCTGTACCCCTGAAACAAATGATACGTTATGTGTTAATAAAAACAGACAGTGAAAGGAAGCAAAAAATGAAGAATATATCTATAAAATGTAAGTGTAAAAATTAAATTTAAGAAAGACCTAAAAAAAGAAAGCCATCTCATTTACAATTGTATCAAATAATGTAAAATACTTAGGAATGAATTTAACTACAGAAATAAAAGTATAAGACAATGATATAAGAAATTGAAGAAGACACAAGTAAATGGAAAAGTATATAATGCTCGTGGATTGGAATAATTAATATTGTTAACATGTCCATACTTTCCAAAGCCATCCACAGATTAAGTGCAATCTCTATCAAAATTCCAATAGCATTCTTCACAGAACTAGAGCAAACAATTCTAAAACTTGTATGGAACCACAAGAGATCTTGAATAACCAAAGCAATCTTGAGATGAAAGAACATAGCTGAAGGCATTATGGTCCCCGATTGAAATGATACTAAGAAACTGTAGCAACAAAACATTATGATATTGGCACAAAACAGATACACATATCAATGGAATTGAGAGCCCAGAGAAAAAGTCACACATTAATGGACAATTAGTCTACAACAAAGAAGCCTAGAGCATACAATGGAAACATAAAGTAGTTTCTCCAATAAATGGTGGCGGTCAAACTGGATAGCCTCATTGAAAAAGAAAGAGAAAGAAGAAAGAAAGAAAGAAAGAAAGAAAGAAAGAAAGAAAGAAAGAAAGAAAGAAAGAAAGAAAGAAAGAAAGAGAAAGAAAGAAGAAAGAGAAGGAAAGAGAAAAAGAAAGAAGAAAGAGAAAGGAAAAGAAAGATGGAAGGAAGGAAGAAAGAAAGAAGAAAGAGAAAGGAAAAGAAAGATGGAAGGAAGGAAGGAAGGAAGGAAGGAAGGAAGGAAGGAAGGAAGGAGGGAAGGAAGGAAGGAAGGAAAGATAAACCCGACCACTATATTATATCATACACAAAAATTAAGTCACCATGGATTAAAGACTTGAATGTAAGACCTGCAACCATAAAATTTCTAGAAGGAAACATAGACAGCAAGCTCTTCGACATCAGACTTAGCTGATGTGTTTGTGAATCTGATGCCAAAGGCAAGGGAAACAAAAGCAAAACAAGCCAATGACACCACATCAAATGAACATGCTTGTGAAGAAAAAACAGTGAAGGAAACCAGCATCAAAATGAAAAGGCGGAGTCAAGATGGCGGAAGGCCAGGTGACCACATTTCAGGGAGTTCCCTGAAGAGAGCTGAATTCCAGAAAAAAAAAAAACACTACAAGACCACCGTGAACACCCATGAAATCAGCGTGAAATGTGATATTTCCCACTTCTGGACCGCCACAAGAGACAAGGAACATCAGCAAAAAGGTAGAAACAAATAAGAGGGTCTGGAGGCTTGCCCCCAGAGACAGGGGAGTGGGGGAGGAAGCCCGTAGAGCTGAACCATTGAAAACAAATACCCCAAAATGAAAGTGCTCTGTGAGTGAGGAATAACAGCAGAATACGGCCTGAATCGGGGCTAGACAGAAACGGGAACACAGCGGAGTCCGGGAAAGGAAAGGAGACTTTTAAAAATTTTTCCCCACCGTCGGGCCCCCGCGCGCCACCGCCAACGGAGCCACCGCAGCTGCCGCAAAAGCAGTGGGAGTGGATTCTATTTTACGCCGCTGCCCTTCTCTCCCATTTCTCTCCACACCATGGGCCGCGTGTAGACCCCCCCAGGGAAGACGTCTTTTACAGACATTCGTGGGACCGGAGAGGCCGCGGGTCCCAGGGCACAGACAAAGTCGCGCGATCCAAAAGGAGTTGTGGCTTTGAGGTGCAGGAGTGAAACGACAAGCGGAGGCGGGGGCAGAAATCAATACAACATCTGCACCAGCCCGGCTGTTACAGACTGCCAACCGGGAGGCTGGAAAGAGCCCCTTCCTGTGTAGAGGCTCTCTCTGGGAGGGAGGTCTGGGCGCAGACATCTTGCTCTGACCTGACTTCCTCAACAGCTGGAAAAAGATGTAAAAGAACAACGCTCCACTACCAGAGAATTGTAACCTGATAACCTGGTTCCCATTGAGACCAGCCTCTAGCAAGGGGGCCGAGAGACTCAGCCTAGGTAGAAGGACGGAAAGGAAATGGCATGCCCCGCCCCCAGAGAGCAAGCCAGAAGCTAAGGAGGACAACATTCCAATGCAAAACCCCAAATTGGGGGAAAAGCAATTTATTAAACTCCTGGCACTGACTACAAGTACCAAAAGCCCTACAACTCATTGATACAGTTTTCCACCTCATTTAGTTTTTTAAACTTTTTTCTATTTTTACTTTTAAAGCTTCCACTTTAAGCTTAAAAATACATTCTCACAGTTTTTCTTCTTTTAATTTTTACCCCCTTTTTATCACAATGTGATACCCAATACAACACCCCATAACATTTCTTATTTTTTTATTTTTTTATTCTTTTTTATTTTTTTATTATTTTTTTCTCTTTTTTACCCTGAAATTTTTTCAAATGCACCCCTGTATTTTCTGCTTTTGTTGTTGCCTCTTGTTTCCCTGTTCGCTCTCTCTGTTTTTCCCTTTCTTCTCTCCTCTTTCCTTTATACTCTCTTTTACGTGTACATGTAGATACAAGCTTCAAGTCAATCCCACATCCCTATTCAATACTACCCCTATATACAACCAGTTCTAATACCCCTATATCTTTTGAAAGTGGGCTCCTCCAACAATAACAACAACACAAACTAGGGAGCGTCTGAAACGCATTCCTTGCCCACAAGGAGTGTCTGCCCTCACCTTCCCACTCTAGTTTGTCAGTGTGTCTGTGTAATTGTCTTTGCTTCTATATTATATAAATACTGGGATTGGGGGTCATATAGGTTGGGCTTCGCTTTTTGATCTCTTCACTTACCCTTGATAACCCTTTTCTTTACCCTGAAACAGCTTTGTACCATATAAATCCTATCACCGGGCCCCGCTCTGGCAGGGGTGTCTTTTCTTGCTTCCTCTCTTCCGTTTTCTTTTTTCTTTCTCCTCTCTTTTTGGTGGTGAACTCTGCTTGCTCCAAAACCTTACAATGACCAATCCACCTAGATAGTGGCTGATATATCTAGCCATACACCCCCTCAAGCACTCCTCGCCACAATGACTTGGAGAAAGATCACCCAACAGAAGAAGAACCCTGAGACTGCAACCTCGGTCACAGAACTACTGGAAATGAACATAAACAATATGACAGAAATGGAATTCAGGGCAGCAATAGTCCAAGCAATAGTCAATTTAGAAAAGAACATTAGTCTCAAAGTGGAAGCCATAGTAACAGAAGTGAAAGCTGAGGTTAGAAAGGCTTTAGATGAGATGCAATCTAACTTAAATATGCTAACAGCCAGAGTAAGTGAAGCTGAAGA
>PITA01028437.1:0-19385 GCA_004023965.1 Spilogale gracilis
CTCTTACCACTTTTTCCCTTCCCAACATCCTCCATTCCCCTCTAGCTCTGTAGACCCTCCCCGTGAACTGAGTAAGCAGAGTAGTCTGACTCTCCCTCCCTATCCACCCTACACTCTCCACATCTTACCTAACTACTCCTACCTTTCCTGCTCTGGCCTCACAGAAACATCTTCTACTTCTCCCCACAACCCACCATCTCCCTTACACTTCTTGGTCCAACGCCAACTGAGATGACTCTGCCCCCTCCCTCCCCATTACCCTCCACCTGCTCTACAATTCTCTGTATCGTCTGCTCCTGCACTGACCTCTCCACCATTTCTTCCCCGTCCCCTCCATTCCCTTCAACTATCTGGTCCAGCCCTTCACAAATTTACCTCAGCCCTCTCTCCATGCACATTCCCCTACTCCCTTGCGGCTTTCTTTTCTGCCTCCACATGAAGCAGTCCTAGATGCCTCTGTCCCCATATTCTTGACCCACATGTGACTCTCTGCTCCAGCTCCAAACCCAATGATCTGTGCTGCTCCCTGTCCCCATTCCTTCCACTGAGCGATGGTAAACCTATTTTAAAATGGCTGGTAGGCACCGATATGATGAGTACCTTATGCTTATTTTTCTCCTTAAGTATAACGTGTTACTTATCACTATCCCTTCCCCTCATATTCCTGACTGTATTTCATTTATGAGAACACCAAAGAGGAGGAGATAAGAATGTTTCCAGGGTGACCGTTAACAGTAAAATGGGAAGTAGGGCCCAGTCTTTTCACTCCTTTCCAATATTTTATGTCTTTTATCAGATCATATGCCTCTTATTAGAAAACAGCAATATGAAAAAGGTCAAACCCTCCCAATAAATTGCTGTCAACTTGGCTTTGGGGGACAGTAAACATAAAAGCTTCATGGGCCCCCATCTAACAACAGTTATGTGAGTTACATCAAGGAAATGAGATTGAGAATAAACCCTTCTAAAATGCCTTCTTGGCCCTTTGTGTGAGTCTGCCTTGGGTCCTCAGTGACTCTGACTTAAGCACAACTCTTCTTCCCACTATGCAGATAGGGAACCTGAGGCACTTGGAGAAGGAGCTTGTCCTTAATTACCTGGCCAGAAAGTGGTGGAGCCTATGAGAAAACTCAGGTCTAAGGCTACTCTGGGCTCCCCCCATCACACCCCAGTGTTTCTCAGGGAATGAACCCCCTGCAGGAGACTTGTCTGGAGGGTTCCCAAGTCCTTCAGGATGCCAGTAGCCAGGGATGAGGCCCAGGGTCATGCCTCTTTACCTACTCCCCACGTAGGGGTACCACTTGAAAGACAGGAAATCCAAGTAAAGTTAAATTTCAGATCAACAATGGATAAATAACCAAAAATCCAAATGGGATAGACCTATACTAAAAAATTTGATCTGAAATTTCAAATTGACGTAGGTGTTGTCTTTGCTATCTATATCAGACAACCCCATCCTGGGATTAGGATGCCCCCGGAAGTTTGAAACCTATTCTCGCCATCTCCAGGTTTTCCATTTCCCCTTGGCCCTTCTTATACCCCACCCTCAGCCTGGGGCAGAGACTTTAATTTTATCTGCCAGGGCTTCTCTCATAGGCCATCCCATGTAGGGCCAAAAGGGGCTGGACGTCACTCAGCCCAATCTAACACTGAGTTCTGAGACACTGAGCAGAGGTTGGGAAGGAGTTGGGGATCTACCAGGCTGCCTTCATCACAGTGACTTAGAAGATGAACTCATAGTCAAGGACTTATCCCTAGAGAACAAAATAAGAGAACTCAAAAGAGAACTTAAAATAAGAAAGGCTTTATTTTTAAGACTAAAGACATAGCACAAACATACCTCTAAATGCACGTGAGTAAGTTCACCGGGTTTTACAAAAGAGAAAGCTGCACTCAGCTGTCAGTTCTAACTAGAAACATCAAGGAGATGCCCCCTGCTTCTGGTGGCACGGGTACAACATGTGCTTTTCTAAGAAGTCATTCTGTGGTGGCATCAATGTGGAAATGCATGAAAGAGTCAGGTGATAAAAGGCAGAGATGCAGGTGCGTGAAAGCGTTAAGACCCTTCTCACCACCCTAATGTGCTCTTGTTTTGCTCTGAGGAATTGAAGCAATCAGCAGATCACCTTACAAAGAACTTAAATGTCAAAGAACACTTTCAGATACCGAAAAGAGAATCAAGATTGTTACTGAAGTTATACATGGAGGTCAGTAGGAGAAAACAGTTTCTGTTCTGAAAACCCAGGTTTCACACAATATGAAGAGACTGATCTTAGTAAAGGCTGGTCTTTTTCATGATGCGCAGGAACTCCTGCTCATTGACTTCTCCATCTCCATCTCGATCAGCCTCATCGATCATTTCCTGCAGGATAATGAAGAATCAGCTTAGATTAAGTCATAAATGAGACTAAAATGTGACTGAGCCATAGGTCTTTATAATGTTACATGAACAGATGGTTGTGGTCCACCCAATGCAAATATGCCTTTTTTGTAATAGCTTGGTTCCCCAAAAGTTATTTAATGATCAAGCAATACCTCGTCACACATATCATCTAGAAGGGAACGTGAAGATCATGCTGACCAGGGGGATTCCTAAAACCTAAAACGGTACGTAAAAATGTACATGTGTGCATTTTTCTGGGAGCAGGGCCCAAAGGTTTGCCACACTATCAAAGGAGAAACCAAGTGGTCAACAGAGGGATAAGAGAACACTACTTTTCCTTCATCATGGGGTTCACATCAGAGAAAATGAAACTCAGAGAAGTCAGACAGGGGCTCCCAGCAGGAGCTGAGCTCCAGTCTGATGCCTTACAAACCTGCAACTCCTCATCAGTGAGGTTCTCGCCCAACTCCTTGGCCACGCGCTTTAGATTTTTGAATGATATCTTCCCAGTTTCATCATCATCGAAGAGCTTGAAAGCTTTCAGAATTTCTTCTTTGGTATCTTTCTCAGACTTAATGAGTAAAACAGAAAACACAGGCGCAATTACGCATGCAGCATCCCCACTGGCACCTAAGCCCTTTACATGGTCTTGATGATAGCCTTCGTGGCATGAGTCTTAGCTCACAGGAGATCAAACATCATCCAGGGTAGAAGAGGACAGACTCAGTGACATTATTACAAAACAGAGGCTAAAAAGGAAAATATAAAGGATTGACTCAAAACATTCTTTCTGGGGGCGCCTGGGTGGCTCAGTCGTTGGGTGTCTGCCTTCGGCTCAGGTCATGATCCCGGAGTTCTGGGATCAAGCCCTGCATCGGGCTCCCTGCTCGGCGGGAAGCCTGCTTCTCCCTCTCTCACTCTCCCTTCTTGTGTTCCCTCTCTAGCTAGTTGTGTTTCTCCCTGTCAAATAAATAAATAAAATCTTCTTAAAAATTCTTTCTGTACAAACCAAAGAGAAATAGGAATGGACGGTAGAGTTAAAGTTAGGGGAAATATACTACTTAAGCTGGTGGAAAAGGGATCCTCTTGGCAGGGGTGGGGAAATGCAGGGAGGAAAGAAGGCTATTTAACTTGTTATAGGATCACAGAGACTTATCAGGATGCCAAGTACTTTAAAAGAGGAAGAAAGGAAAATCTCCAACAACTCAAACTCCAGAAATTCCTAAAAAGTAGCTAGAGATAGAGAGAACCCCTCTAATAAGAGCAATTTGGGAACCAACCATCAATGTGGGATGGCTTTACTAGGTAGTTACAGAATGTTAAGCTTCCTGATATCTTAAATTAGGACACACACACAAAAATACAGGTAGGATTAGATGTTTTCAAAGCAACAGAATTATCAGAATAGGAACAGGCACCACATGACCTGAGATACACATGGAGCTACTTTTCCACAGGCCAGTCAAGCATAAATGAGCCACACAAAAGAGGAGGCAGAAAGGCAATGAAAGAGCAATGGCCCAAGAGGAATATAAGCCCACGGCCTGGGTGGGATGACATGGAGGCGAGTGAGGTGGATTGTTCAGGTGACATAGTCTTTCTCGACCCTCTGGATCCTGTAAGATGGTGACACCTGAGGGACTAGACCATAGGTGAAATTAATGAAAGGCCAATTTCTGGGTGCAGTAAAAAACACAGCTGTTGAAGTAACCTGCCCTGAGGCTAAAGCTGCCTGGAATAAGAAATGAGAGAGAAAAGAATTTTGACCTTTAAAGTCCAGGCATCTCATCTTGTCAGGCCGTGCAATCTTGCCAGTGTTTACAGGGTTTACTGCTTGTGGTTATCCCAGCGACATATCCGTTGGAGAAAAATAATCACAAGAATGACAGTGGTAGTACTTTTATGAGTTTACAGAGGGTAAACTGACTTTTCCTGTGACTCTGTGGCCTTGAAGAAAGCCAAGTAGAACCTAAGCATCCTTTTCTTCAGTGAAGACATTTTTATATCTAGTTTCAAAGTTGTTCACTATTATGTGTGGAAAATACGCTGATTATCCCAGCTAACTTACCATTTTCTGAGTCATCACAGTCAAAAAGTCACTAAAGTTCATTTTTCCTGTCCCTTCCTTATCGATTTCGCTTATCATTTTCTTGATCTCTTCTTTCTTGGGTTCAAAGCCCAGTGCCCTCATTGCCACCTACAATGAAAACAGAATCACCTCAATATGCAAATCTAAACCTAGCAGGAGCAAAAATGACAGCCCTGAGAGCATTAAGGCAGCATCAGATACAATCATGTTGAGATGACTGGGAAACACTACAACATTATGCAGATTGACACCTGTGCTCAATTTTATTTTATAACAGTTGGGGTAAATAAAGACAGGAAAAGAGAGCATAGTACATCTTCCGCTGTTACTTTTTGCAGGGAGAAGAGGGTAAAAGGGGTAAAGCAGTGACAGGGAAAGAAGACAAAGAAGCAGAGGAAAGGCAAGGCAGCACAGTGGGAATGTAAAGCACTTGCCTTAAGTTCCTTAACATCTATGGTCCCAGTTCCATCAGCATCGAAGAGATCAAAAGCTTCCCGGATTTCCTGTTTCTGCTCTTCAGTAAGCTCTGGCTTAGGACTCATCCTTTTTCGCTGGGCAGATGATGCCATGCTTGCCTTCTTAAAGTTAGAGGCCTTCGGGTATTTTACAAACACAGAAGAACAATATTATGTAATACAATCCATATTTCACACAAAATAGTTACAAAGTATTTAAATTTCTTTACATGAAGAAATTCCAAAGCTTTGCTTAACAGGAAAGAACAATGCTTTACTGGAAAGAACAATGAATCTTTCCATGCACCTCTATCCCTCCCTCTTCTTTCCCACTGTTTCTAGAAGCAAGGAGACCCTTTGTTCCTTTGGACATTTCCTATTGGAAATCGTCCCCAAAGTGATCCAGTCAAGGAGCTGACTGTGGATAATTGTACAGATAATCAGCTGTCCTTGAATTTGAGGATCTTAATTCTAGATAAGTCCATACAACACCCGCTCACAGTACTCTGCTTCCCTCTATGTACTCCGACTCTGTGATTACGTCTACATTTGGCCAAACATTACTACGTAGCTAAGGTGTATATTCTGCCAATACCGAACAACAAAACTCAATGCACTCAACACATCTGTGCCTCCTTCAAGAAGCTCAAAACGTCTCCCGAATGTCCCTGTACGTATTTAGAATGCACGTTAACAATCAAACACAATAAACCTCCCCCCGGTTCTGTGGGTAAACTTCGGCAGCGCAAGGCGGCCAGCGGGTCAGGATCTGAAGGGCCAGGGCAAGTGGGTAACCCGAATTTTCTTTGACCAAGGGTGGTCACCGAGGGGCCTGGCAAGGGAAGGCCAGGGGAGCCCGACGGATGGGTGGGCGCAGACTGGACGACGGGGAGGCAGCGGAGAATCACAGGCCCCGCCGGGCGGCCAGCGTGTCTACCCTACCCTTCCGGGAAAGAGCTCGGAGGAAGTAGGGTCGCCCCAAAGCCGAGAACGGCCGAGGAGAGCTGGCAGGCCCCGAGGAGGCCCGAGAAGAGCTCAGCCTCCCGGCGCGGGGCACCAAAGGGCGGCCCCCACTCACCATTGCCGCCGGACTCCGCTGCCCGTTGTTACGGCAACCGACGTACACACCGCCTGGGCGCCGTTCCCACCGCCCCGCGCGCCGGCCGCCGCTCCCGGTTGGCCGCCAGCTTGCCGCCGCCGCTCCCCGTTGGCGCAGGACCGTGGTGGGTGGGGCTAACCGGACGAAAGCCCGGCCCGGGGTTTGGGGGCTGTGCGCTCCCAGCCGAGCCCTGGCTTCATTGGGCAGGATCATGTCATGAGCGCCGATTGGCTGAGCTGGCGCCGAGCTGAGCCAATCCTCTTGGCGGAGGCGTCTCGGCCGATCCTCTGCTCATGCGGGCGGGGAGAAAACGGTGGACGCCCTGGCCCGAGGTCTTTGGGTGCCAGCGGAAGGGGCGCTGACGGCGGCCCGGCGGTCCCCTACGGACGGGTAAGGATCACGACCTCGCCCTTGGAGGCTGCCTTCTAACGGCTACTGGGCGGGAGAGTGGGGGGCCGGGTGGGACCTTCGGGCTTTCTGAGTTAGGGACAGAAGGACCAGAGAAGACCGTGACAAGGGGCAGCGGAGACCCAGAGAAGGGAACGGGAATGTCACAGAGGTTTGGACGACCGGGACTTAGACAGCGAATCCAGCTGAGGTTCTTCCTTTGCGAGGGTCCATTCTAGAGCACCGCCCCTTCCCCCAAACAGATTTTAAGAGAGGATCACTTCTCTCCTGGCTAAAAGCAGCCCAGGAAGGTGAGGTGGGGCCTTGGGAACGGACTTTGAAGGGAGTGAAAGAGGTGTGAGCGAGCATGAGGGAGAGGGCATCAAAATATACTCTTTTTGACACCCAGACACTCAGGCCGAGACCCTGTTGTGAGTCGCACAAGAGTATTGGAAGTGTGAGGGGTACTTGGAGACTTTTATTTCTTTTTTAAAATTTACTTTATTTCATTTTATTTTCTCATCATGGTAAGTGCAGTCTTTACTCCATCCATCACTTCTGTAATTCGTCCCCTCGCCTACTTTCCCTCTGGTGACCATGAGTGTGTTCTCTATACTTAAGAGTCTGTTTTTCGGTATGCCTCTCTTTTTACCCCCCTCCCGCGTTCATTTGTTTTGTTCCTTAAATCCCACATATGAGTGAAATCATGTAGTATTTATCTTTCTGTCATTTGTTTCATTTAGCTCAATATTCTCTGACTACATCCATGTCATTGCAAATGGCAAGATTTCATCTTTTGATGGTTGAGTAATATTCCATTGTGTATACAGACCACATGTTCTTTATCCATTCATCAGTCGTTTCCATATCTTGGCTATTGTAAGTAATGCGGTCATAAACATCAGTGTGCACATAGCCCTTTGAATTTTTATTTTTCTTCTTGGGGTAAATACCCAGTAGTGCAAATATTGGATCAGAGGGTAGTTCTATTTTTCAACTTCTTGAGGAATGTCCAGACTGTTTTCCAGAGTGACTACACCAGTTTGCATTCCCACCAACAGTGCAAGACAGTTCCCCTTTCTCCACATCGCCGTCAATACTTGTTGTTACCTATGTTGTTAATTCTATGCATTCTGGAAGCTGAGGTGATACCTCATTGTAGTTTTGATCTTCATTTCCCTGATGATCAGTAGTGTTCAGCATATTTTCATGTGCCTGTTGCCCATCTGGATGTCTTCTTACGGAAATGTCTGTTCATGTCTTCGGCCCACAATTTAATTAGATTATTTGGTTTTTGGAGGTTGGGTTGTATCACTTCTTTATATATTTGGATACGAACCCTTTATCAAATATGTCATTTGCAAATATCTTCTCTCATTCAGTAGGTTGCCTTTTAGTTTTGTTGATTGTTTCCTTTGCTGTGCAGAACCCTTTTATTTTGATGAAGTCCCAATAGTTTATTTTTCTTTTATTTCCCTTCCCTCAGGAGACATATCCAGAAAAATGCTGTTATAGGCAATGTCAAAAAGATTACTGCCTGTGCTCTCTTCAGGGATTTTTAGGGTTTCAGGTCTCACATTTATGTAATCCAAAGTTTGAGTTTATTTTGTGCATATTTTAAGGAAGTGGTCCAGTTTCATTCTTCTGCATGTGGCTCTCCAGTTTTCCCAACACCATTTCTTGAAGAGAGTCTTTTTCCTGTTGCATATCCTTTCTTGCCTTGTCAAAGATTAACCACATAGTTGTGGTTTTATTTCTGGATTTTCTGTTCTGTTTTATGGATCTGTGTGGTCTATTTTAATGCCAGTACCACACTGTTTTAATTACTACCACTTTGTAATATAACATAAGTCTGGGATTGTGATACCCCCGGGTTTTGTTGTTGTTGTTGTTGTTGTTGTTGTTGTTGTTGTTGTTTTCAGGATTGCTTTGGCTATTCGAGGTCTTTTCTGGTTCCATACAAATTTTAGAATTGTTTTCCTAGTTCTGTGAAAAATGCTGTTGATACGTTGATAGGGATTGCATTGAATATGTAGTAGTACGGACATTTTAACAATATTTGCTTTTCCCACCCATCAGAATGGAATGTCTTTCCATTCTTTGTGTCATCTTGAATTTCTTTTGTCAGCTTTTATAGTTTTCAGAGTACAGATCTTTCACCTTTTTGGCTAAGTATATTTCTAGATATTGTATTGTTTTGGTGCAGATGTAAATAGGATTGTTTTGTTAATTTCACTTTCTGCTGCATTATTGGTACATAGAAATGCAATAGGTTTCTGTACATTAATATTATGTCCGGTGACTTTACTGAACTCCTTTATGAGTTTTCATAGTTTTTTGGTGGACTCTTTAGGGTTTTCTATTTATAGTATCATGTCAAATGCAAATAGTAGGAGTTTCACTTCTTCCTTACCAGTTTGGATGTCTTTTGTTTCTTTATGTTGTCTAATTGCTGTGGCTACGACTTCTAGTAGTATGTTGAATAAAGTGGTGAGAGTAGACATCCTTGCCTTCTTGTTCCTGACCTTAGGAGAAAAGCTCTCAGTGTTTCCCTATTGAGTACGACGTTAGCTGTGGGTTTTCCATATAAGGCCCTTATTATATTGAGGCATGTTTCCTCTACACCTTTGTTGAGGGTTTTTGTCATGAAGGCGTGTTGTACTTTGTCAAATGCTTTTTCTGCATCTATTGAAATAATCATATACTTTTATGCTTTCTCTTATTCATGTGATATATCATGTTGATGGATTCATAAATATGGAACTACCCTTGCATCCCAGGAATAAATCCCACTTGATCGTGGCATATGATTTTTTTAAAGATTTTATTTATTTATTTGACAGAGAGAGAGATCACAAATAGGCAGAGAAGCAGGCCAAGAATGAGGGGGAAGCAGGCTCCCTGCTGAGCAGAGAGCCCGATGTGGGACTCGATCCCAGGACCCTGAGATCATGACCTGGGCCGAAGGCAAAGGCTTAACCCTCTGAGCCACCCTGGTGCCCCATGGCGTATGATTTTTTTTTAACATATTGTTCAATTCGGTTTGCTAAGGTTTTGTTAAAGATTTTTTGCATCTATATTCATGAGAGATACTGGCCTATGGTTCTCTTTTTCTATGGTGTCTTCATCTGGTTTTGGTATCAGGGTGACACTGTCCTCATAGAATGAATTTGGGAGTTTTCCTTCCTCTTGCATTTTTTTTGGAATCACTTGGGAAGAATAGGTAGAATTTACCTGTGAAGCAGTCTGGTCTTGGATTGTTGCTTGTTCAGAGTTTTTTGGTTGCTGATTCAATTATGTTGCCAGTAATTGGTCTGTTCAGTTTTCTAATTCTTCCTGCTTAGTTTTGCTAGGTTATATGTTTCTGGGAATTTACCTATTTCTATTGAGTTTTCCAATTTGTTGGCATAGGTTTTCATAATATTCTGTTACAATTGTATTTCTCTGGCGTTGGTTGTTATTTCTCCTTTTTCATTAGTGATTTTGCTTGTTTGGATCCTCTCTTTTTTGATGAGTCTTGCCAGAAGTTTATTAATTTTATTGGTCTTGTCAGAGAACCAGCTCCAGGTTGCGTGCACGCTTGGACAATCACAAGGGCAGTGTGCAAGGGTATGGACTGAAGCGGTGGGGCTGGAGATCCACGATCAGCCCTCTGCAGCTAGCCCAACGTAAGAGGGTTGCCAGCGCTTACCTGCTTCCCCTCTGGGCACTGGGGCAGTATTTAGGGAGGCAGGGCACAGAGCACAAGTTTCTCAGGCTGAGCAATGCACGAAATAGATTAGCATCCATTAAGTGAAAGTGTTTGCTGACCCTTTGCCCTTTTTTCCCAGGACTACTGAGTAAAGTCCAGACTCAGCCCAGCGTGTGAGCCTGCTGCCCAGTTTCGCCTCCGCTAGTCCTTACACGTCATGTCTCTCCACAGCCTGCTACCCAGTCAGCGTGCAGGCAGCAGCCTAGCAGAGTAGAGAAAACAGCCACCAGTTCTGCCTTGGCTGTGTAACATCCCTGTGACTTTCGCCAAGCCAGCTGACCTCTCTGGGCCCGGGTTTCTCCTTGCTTTGGGGATCTTAATGGCCTAATATATCTAGACGTAAAAGGACTTGCCATCTGGCAGCTTTTTGATCGGCTCTTCCCTCCACCCTGCATGCCCAAAGCCTTAGACTTAGATTTTAAACTCCCTTCTCCACACTGCAGCCATAGTGATGCTTCTGATCTTAACACCCACCCTGCTTACGACTTCCTGGGGCTCCCCTATATCCTCTTAATGTAACCCCTTAACCTGACACACAGCTCCCGGTCTTGCTTCATACTCTCTGTGACACAACTTGTCCCAGTTGCCAGAGCATGCTGGCTCTGTATCATCATCTTTTCCTTTCCATCCCTGGCTATGGAATGTCTTTCAGGACACCCAACCCCTGCGTTTGACTCCCTCTTCCATGGCCTTGAGAACTGGGCTCAAGGATCGCCGTGGGCTGGCCTCCCTGCTCCGGGTTTACCTTCATCAGAGCTCAGAAGCACTTCCACAGTTCTCCACTTGCTCTGTCTCCCATTCTATATGGTGGGCTCGCTGCAGGTTGGCGCAGGCTCCGCCGCAGGGGCCAGCATTCGGTGAGTGAGCCGTTATCCGGGCGCTCTTTTACAAGTTGCAGCTCCCCTTTCCCCCTGGGGCTTGTTTGAGGAACTCACCAAGGAGAGGGAAGATCCTGCAGCTGCAGGGAACAACATAAGATAAAGCTTGCAGGCATGCTGATGGTTTTCTCAGGGCACCGCAAGTTCAAAGCCAGGGCCTTTCTGTGTCTTAAAAATGGAGGTGAATGACTGACAGAAACAACCAGATACCTTAGATCTATGAAGGGACAAGACTGAGCTGATCAGGTCCTTCAGGAAATGCATTTTGCCTTGATTCCTGTTGGTAGTTTTCTTGTGCACACAAGCGTTGTCTGCCCATGGACTAGAGTGGTGAACTTGTGGTTAGCTCCAGCTCAGTTTCTAGCACTGACTCCATGGAGGACGGCAGGCCGGGCCCCTCTGAAGTGCTCTGCATTTCCTCTTTACAAAGAAAGTGATTTCCCATGTTTTCAAAGGACAAAACACTTGTCTTTCTATCTGGTTTGAAGCAGACAGACTGTCCCTTCCTTTTGCCTCTAAGACTTAGTTGTTGGGGACTTGCCTCAGCAGGAAGGAGGAGATTGGGCTCATTTGGTCTCCTCTCAGATATATATATAGGCTTTGTCCCGGTGTGTATGGAGGGCATACATACTGGTTTTTAATGGACTCAAAGACAAAACTTTGTAAAGGAGAAAGACGTGAGGCTTCTGGAACGTGAGCCTTAACAATCCCAGCCCTGTGAGTGTTGCTCTTTGGGGTCTTATTTTTCCCATTCAGAGCGGTCCTGAGCCCATGGCCATCCATCTCCAGAACTCTTCATCTTATAGAACATTAACTCCCCTATCAGCGCCTCCTGCCAGCCCCTGGCACCCACTATTGTACTTTCTATGTATGAATTTGACTACTATAAATACCTCATATAAGTAGAATTATAGAGTATTTGTCCTTTTGTGACTGGCTGATTTCATTTAGCATACTGTCTTCAAGGTGCATCCATGTCATAGCATGTCAGAATTTCCCGCCGTTTTTCATTTTTATTTTATGGTGGTAAGCACGCTGCATGTGAGATCTACCCTCTTAACAAATGTTTATGTGTTTAATACGTTATTGTTGACTATAGGTACAGTGTTGTACAGCAGATCTCTAGAGCTCGCTCATCTTGCTAAACTAAAACTTCATGCCTATGGATTAGTAACTCCCCACTGCCCCCCTTCCCTAACCCCTGGCAACCACCATTCTCCTCTTTGACTCTTTGAATATGATTATTTTAGATACCTCATGTAAGTAGAATATACAGTATTTGTCGTTCTGTGACTGGCTTATTTCACTTAGCATAATTTCTTCAAAGTTGATCCATGTTGTTGCATATTATGGAATTCCCATCCTTTTTAGGGCCAAGTAGTATTCCATTATATGGTTAGACCACATCGCCTTCATCCATTCATCTGTCAATGAGTATTTAGGTTGTTTCCATCTTGGCCTTTGTGAATAGTACTATAATGAGCAAAGAAGGGCTAATGTTTATATCTTCGAGGTCCTGGTTTCAATTCTTTTGGATGTATACCCCAGAGTAGAACTATCATATGGTAGTTCTATTTTTAATTTTGTGAGGATCTTTTATGCCATTTTCCACAGGAGCTCTACCATTTTGCGTTCTATCCAACCGTGTGCAAGTCTTTCAATTTCTGCACATCCTCACCCACACTTACCTTTCGACTTTTTGATAACAGCCATCCTGAGTCAATAGGAGTGAAGTGATATCTCGTTATGGTTTTGATGTGCATTTCCCTAATGATTAGTGACATTGAGCATTTTTTCATGTACCTGTTGGCCATTCATATGTCTTCTTTGGAGAAATGTCTATTCAAGTCCTTAGCCCATTTTTTTTAAAAACCCTTATTACATATATGGTTTGCAAATGCTTTCTCCCATTCCATAGTTGCCAAAATTTGCTTCCTTTTTAAGGCAGAATAATACTGCATTTTGTTTGTCTATTTATCCATTGATGGACACTTGGGTTACTTCTACCTTTTGGCTATCGTGGCTAGTGGTGCCAGTGAAGAAGGGTGTACAAATACCTGTTCAAATTCCTGCTTTCAGTTTTTTGGGCTATATACCTATACATGGAATTCCTTGATCCTGTGGTGATTCTATGTTTCATTTTTTGAAGAACCACATGCTGTCTCTCATAGTCCCAGCAGCAGTGCACAAGAGTTCCAGTTTCTCCACAGCTTCGTCAACACTTGTCAGTTTCTGTTTTCTGGGAGTGTTTGGGGAATAGCCATCCTAATGGGTATGAGGTGGTATCTCATTGTGGTTTCGATTTGCATTTCCATCTGTAAGGTATGTCTCTTTTGAAGAAATGTCGATTCAATGAGAGGTATTCTTGGTGTTATTTTCATCTGAGTGTATATCAGATGGGATTGAGGTTGAGGGGGGATTATCAGTGGACTCTGACTCATTTCCTGAGCTAGTCTTGGGTACCCTAGTCCCTAGAGACAACTAAAGTATCACCAACATTCTGAACTGGCTCATACTATTTACAGACTTTAAAATAATTTGTATGTAATTTGAGACAAAGTAGATTTGATTTTGTTTTTGTTTCTACAGGAGGCTGGTTTGCTGAGGATTGAGTGAGCACTTTTTGAACGGTATGAATCACGGCAGCAAAATGGGTTTCTTCTTTCACCTCCCAGATCTTTCCCTAGAGATCAAGCGGGGAACAGGCTCAAAGGCTTCTTGCTTTTCTAATAGTACAGGGGACTAGGGAATTGGCAGGTGTGCTCTTTGGATTTCAGAACTGCAAGAACACTTGTTTTGATTTCCTATGGCTGCTGTAACAAACAGCCACAAACTCGGTGGCTTAAAACAGCAGAAATGTCTTCTCTCCCAGTTCTGGAGGCCACAAAGCTGAAATGAAGGTGTCTACAGAGCCATTCTCCCCCTGAAGGCACTAAGGGAGGAAACTTCCTTGCCTCTTCTATCTTCTGATGGCTCCGGGTGTGCATTGGCTCCTGACCACATCACTCCAAATACCACCTGCCCTCTCATTTCCTCATGCTTCTTCAAGTATCTGGGAAATAGGGGAAGAAGCCAGCAGTGGGTATTTGTGAGCATAGCCCTCAGGGAAGCTCCTGCATTGTAGACGGGTGTCTGTGTGGTAGAGAGCATAAAGCGATCTACCTGAGTGTGTACTCGTGAGCCAGTGGATATGTGAGCGACCACTTTGCAGCAGGCCCTGCACTTCATGCCGAAATACAGTGGGAAGCAAGACAGGCAGAATTCAAGAGCTGTTTGCTAGGCCTTGGTGCAAGTACCCGAAAGTGCCCAAATCCTCGTTCCCCATCTCATACACATTGAGCCAAAGAAGTTAAAGCGCACCAGTCACATCTGTTTAGCACGTACAGGTGATAGATCCCCTTGCCAACATAAGGAGGATTATGAGATAGAGGAATGGGATAGGCATAGAAGTATAGGTCGGCTTTGCTTATTAATAACATGCATCTGAAAAGGTCGTGTGTGTATGTGTGTGTGTGTGTGTGTGTGTGTGTGTGTGTGTGTGTGAGTGTAGCAGTCATGGCCTTTGAAATCCCAGTGTTGGCTGCCTGGCAGCCATCCTCTCATCAAAGAGCGTTCTCTGAATCTGGCTTTTTGCAAGTAGTTAGACTGTTTTCTTTGTCATAGATTTCACCATCTCCAGATGTTAGGAAATCCATGACTTAAGTATATTGACCACTATTAAGAAAACAGACCTAACACCAAATACATCTAACCCCAAATTGAATGCTGCTCTTGGTTTGCGAGTCAGGATTAGGGGTGAATGAAGAGAGGAGCATGCCGTACGGGCTGTCACAGAAGGTCCTCTTACACACTACTCTTCTGTTCGGTGTGAAGTGCTCGAGAGCTTCTGCTGGCCCCAGGCACCGAGTGCTTCCACACGTAGTTAGGCTGCCTTCAGCTTCTCCAGGAACAAGAGCTCTGTCTCCTGTTTCACTCTTGCCCTCCCAGCAGCCCCTGCCCTAGCGTCGTGGGCTTGAGCACTTAGTCCGTTTAGGACTCAGCCACAGCGAAGAGCCAGGACTTGAGCAGATTTACCTAGTTGGTGGTAGGGCTGGCGCCAAAACCCAGGAATCCCAAGGTCCGTGCATCTTCCCACTGTACTGCCATAGTGTAGTAATGATCAACACAGAAACAGGACAATTGGAGCATGTGAGCACCATGGAAAAAGCTACAATGCCACAGATGTTCTTTTTGTTGTAAGTGATGAATGAGGTCATTTAACTCGTTTTCCACTCTGCCCCTAATGCAAGTGTGTGGTGAGTCATGGGCCCGTTACACCCTTGCATCGGGGAGAAGCCCATCACAGGAGTGCTCAGCGGAGGGCTTCCTTTAACAGCCCTAGCTGTAGTTCAGCTCTTTGTGAAACGTGGCAGGAATGGCACCCACACAAACACATGAACACCTACAAGATGTTTCAGTTTCGTAACACAAACGTCTGTCTCTAAATGTGTCTTTATAAAGAGAAAACTTCATCGCAAGCGTAGCCAAATTGGGAGCTGAAATGGAAGAAGCATTTGATGAGCTGGTGAGAGACCAGTTCACACGGACACATTTGACAGAAGACATTCCAAATGTAAGTACCGACACAAAAAACAATAACCAAAACCAGATAAGGGGACAGCCGAGCACACATACTCCGCCAGCAAGCCCGTGAAACTAGCTGTGGGTCAAAAATTGTATTTGGTGCGTTTATTAAATCAATCAATGTTGACTTTTTATATAAGATACGTAAATTTATTTAAGATATAGGTTACTTATTTCTGTGTAACAATGTCAGAACATAGTGGTTTAAAACAGCATCCATTTCTTTGTTCATGATTCTGTGATTCGGGCCGGGCCCAGCTTGGGGGTCATTGGCTGATCTCGGGTAGGCCCACCTGCAGGCACGGGGGCCCCTGACGTGGGCATTGCTGGCTGTCAGCCGGGTACCTCGGCTTGCCCTCGTGTGGCCTCCAGCAGGCTGCACTAGGCTTGGCGGAAGCCTTCCCCGGCCATCGTGATGGCAGTAGCAAGGACTCCTGCGATCTAGTGCTGCAAGCATCAGAAAGGACTTGAAGGAATCGTCAGGCCCCCTGGAGGTTGGGTTTGTTTCTTTGATTCACATTTAATGAATGCTAACACTTGAGAAATGAAATCACACCAAGGTAAAATGTGTTTATATCAAGTGTTAATAAATTATAGATGCCCAAGAGGTTCCCTGGACCACCAGACCATCCTGGTCTTCGTGTATAGCTCAGAATAAAGCCTCTAATGTGCCTCTGTAGTTGAAAGTTAATGTGAGAGTCTAGTTGCCAAAAAAAAATGTAGATTTCACTGGTCGTATCAGTCATATCCTTTCTCATTGGTTGACTTTATAAGAAGTTTCAGTTATAAATTTAAACTACTAAAATAAAAAGAACACTTTCATCTCACCTTATAATATGTTGTGTGTAAGACTTCTCTGAAAAGAGGCCCACTGCTAGAGACAAAGGAAAACAGAATAGGTTAAAAGAAACCCAGGGCCCTAGACCATTGTCTTAGCTCAAGACCGTAGTGCAGTTGAAATCAATTGGATGGTTTCCTTTTCCATTCCTAACACTCTATCCAAGGTGTTGATTTTATAATTCCCCTCAGTAACCCATTCTTTTGTCTCACTACCTGTTTTCAGTTTCGAATTTTATTCTTAGTTGTTAGAACACATTCCTTCTGGTCCGTTGTGCCCGTTTCCTCTGCATCATCTTTCATGGCCATAAAAAGCAAGTAGCTATTTCATGTGGTCTCTAATCATGTAGTATTACAGGCATGATAAAGGCGTTGTACCATCATATACGTGACTTCTCTGGGGTAAATGCCAGTTAAGTTCTCATCATTACAAAAATCTCTGAGGAATAGCCATTAGCCCGCTTTTGCAAGCAATATTGGTGCCACATTTCAGTATAACTGAAGAATCCACACCACTCTGTCAAAGGGAAGGATTAATGAGGGCCCCCATTTGGGGCGCCTGGGTGGCTCATTCATTAAGCATCCAACTCTTGGTTACAGCTCAGGTTATGATCTCAGGGTCCTGGGATCAAGGCCTGAGTCGTAAAGGTATAGGTATTTAAGGAATAAATAGGGGCGTGGGTTGGTTGTTTTCTAATCGGGAGCAGAATTTCTTTCACGTCTTTAGTTTCCACACTCCCAGCTTTGATGAGCTTAGGGAGAATGGGGGTTTGTCATCTTGGGGAAGCCCAGATAGGGTTTTAGAAAGACCCCAACAGGGAGGGATATCACAGGTGCTCCTTTAGAGACACTTCGAGCCAGCTTAATCAGTATGCAACAGATAAAGTTTCGCACTGCCTGCCTGGTGTCAGGGTATTGAAGTGCCCGCACCTGGTGCTCTGTCCTTCCATTCTCCCCAGTTAGCAGAACTGGAATTTAGCCAAGAGAGTGCACATGTTGCAAAAACTGAAATGTAAACACTATAGCTCTTCCCTGATACCTGCACTTGCTCGGAGCTCAGAGAAGGGAAAGCGAAGCCCTGGGCCTGGCTCATTAACAGTTTACTGACCCTCCGTGCCAGCCCTCAGGAGATCCCATCAGACAGCAAAAGTCTTGGCTATACTGAGGCAGGGAGGGGGTAGGTGGCAAGCCTAAAGTGGTTGGTGAGGAAAAGGTGCTGACTTTCAGCTGCGAGGATAGAGACTTCGCTTTCTTCTTTCTGATAGTTTAAGTGGACATTACCAATTGAGTGAGTGGCATGTTGTGTTTTGTTTTGTTTCCATTTCTTTTGCCTTAGAAGTGCCCAGGGATCAGTTATTAGGAGCAAGAAGGTATCACTTTGGGGTTTTTTGTTTGTCCAGTTTTGATCCAGTTTCATTTTTTCAGGGATGCCTCCTGCTCCTTTTGTTAAACATGCAGCCTGCTTGCATGTATGAGATCATCCAAGGCACCCAGAATCTGTCTCATTTCCGTCTTAACTGATCCCAGGAGATGAGGGTGCCACTGGCGATAGAACACCAGAATTATATATAAAGCTTCCAACTACATGCGAGAAGAATTTCAAACCAACAGATGGATGTACCATTACAGTGGCTCACAAATGTGTGAGTCCAGGCTCTTTATAGTTCTTACGTACCACCTACCACCCCTTTCTTTCTGCAGGCCAATAAGTGCACAGTGATCGGAGGTTCTGGATTCCTGGGGCGGCACATGGTGGAGCAGTTGCTGGCAAGAGGCTACAGTGTCAACGTGTTTGATATGCGCCAAGGCTTTGACAATCCCCGGGTGCGGTTCTTTCTGGGCGACCTCTGCAGCCGACAGGTAATGGACCCCCCAGCCTTGGCAGTTTTCCACAGGCCCCCAGAAGGAAACTACTAGGCTTCCCCGACTCAGAGGTCAGACACATTGTTTCCAAAAAAAAAAAAAAAAAAGTTTTTGAGAAATTTTGAAGTTATAGGAAGGAACTTAACCCACGTTCGATTGGTACAACTCTATTCTGTCGTGGTACTAGGAAGGCAGCCATGGTCTGCTCATCAATGAATGGGTGTGGCCATGTGCCAGTAAAACTTTATTTACAAAGTTGTCCACCGTCTATGGTGTGCCGACCACTGTTCAGAGTATTCCGATGACCTTGGAATGACATGGGTCAGGGGCATGGACCCCCATGCAGTTGAAAATCTGTGTACAACTTTTGATTCCCCAAAAGCTTGGGGAGTCCCCAGTAGCCTACTATTGACCCGAAACCTTACTGATAACATAGTCAGTTAACACATTTTATATGTTGTATATATTATATACTATATTCTTAAAATAAAGGGAACTACAAAAAAGAAAATGTTATTAAGAAAACCATAAGGAGGCGCCCCCGAGCGTGTGGGCTCCCCCGAGCGTGTGGGCGCCCCCGAGCGTGTGGGCTCCCCCGTGCGTGTGGTCGCCCCCGTGCGTGTGGGCTCCCCCGTGCGTGTGGTCGCCCCCGTGCGTGTGGGCTCCCCCGAGCGTGTGGGCAGCCCCCGAGCGTGTGAGCGTCCCCCCGAGCGTGTGGGCAGCCCCCGAACGTGAGCGTCCCCCCGTGCGTGTGGGCGCCCCCGAGCGTGTGGGCAGCCCCCGTGCATGTGGGCGCCCCCGAGCGTGTGGGCGCCCCCGTGCGTGTGGGCTCCCCCGTGCGTGTGGGCGCCCCCGAGCGTGTGGGCAGCCCCCGAGCGTGTGGGCAGCCCCCGAGCGTGTGGGCGCCCCCGTGCGTGTGGGCGCCCCCGTACGTGTGGGCAGCCCCCGAACGTGAGCGTCCCCCGTGCGTGTGGGCAGCCCCCGTGCGTGTGGGCTCCCCCCGGGCGCTTGGGTCCCCCC
>PITA01028438.1:0-19411 GCA_004023965.1 Spilogale gracilis
AACTTGCTAAAATTTTCCTCGGAATTTCATAAAACACCATTTTGATCTTACATTTGGTTTTTGCCTCCAGTTAATTTGTCAAGTTTAAACACACCTGCCATTTTCTCCGCAACTGCAAATAGGCCTTCCGGGTTAGGTCCAGGACAACTGAAATCTACTGCTTTTTCAAGTATTTTAAAGCTCCACCAGTGTTGCTATTATAAGTTCGTTTTGGGAGGGAAATTCATCCTAATTAACATTTCTTTTAGAAACATTCTAAAGGTGATTCTTGGTTCCTTAGCAATTGAAGACAGTTTGGAGCATGACCTTCCTTAGTCTGGATTTTAAAAGAAAAACAGTTCCAGCCTCTGCAAGTTTAAGGAGAAATATGATTCTCTTGGAGTTGTTACTGTAAGTTTGTTACCCAAATGTTTCCAATTTATATTTAGGACACACCAGAAAAAGTGCACAATAATCATCTGGGGACTTAGAATCACACTTGATTACCCTAACTGCCGCCTGCTTTAGCAACGTCCCTTAGGTTCTTGCGAACAAAACTAAACAGTGTTCCATTCCATATGAGATGAAGTACCAGAATAAAAAATAATATTTTAACGCACTCGGAGAATTCACTTATATTTAAAGAAATCCAACTGAAAATTAGTCTGAAGATATATAATGTGTTCATGAAGCAAAGAAAATAATCGTCCTCAGATTTCTTGGTCTCTTGCTGTTCCAACATCAGATTTTTGTACGAGGCCCCTAAAATAGAAACATAACATTAATTATTTTGCTTTCTCATATACAGTGCCATATGCAGGCTGAAACTGAACTCTCTCAGTCTATTAGTCAAATAATATTAGACCTAAGAGGAAAAGCCCATTGTGTATATGTAAGCAATGTAATGTATTTTAATTGTGTACCCCAAGTTCTGAGTAGTAAATTGAAATTGATTTAAGCTGTTGGAGCATGCTGTGTAATTAGGACAATGAAGGTTTTTTGGTTTTTTTTGTTTGTTTGTTTTTTAAATGCAAAAATAAAAGACTGGAATTAATTCCATGTCGATCTTTTTTTGTTATTCTTATGATAAACAGGTGTTAATCAAAATTCTATAATTGTTGGTCAAGTTTTAGTTGCTAATTTGTAACTGAGGACTTAGATAAGTTTCTGCACTTGAAAATGAATTGGGAAAATTAGTGAGAAAAAGTGGTTTATTCTTTTTTGTGAGTTTTCAAAACAAAAGAAGAAAAAGTTAACTTAAAAAGAAAAACTACACAGTTCAACAAAGATGATGCAGATGGCCTCCAGAGCAGCCTCCTCCCAGAACTGACACATCCCTTGTGCAGACACTGACATTTTCATTCACATTAGGAAACCACCAAATACCCTGGTCCTGTTCAACTCTGCTGAATGGGCTAGACTTGGCATATATCTAGCCAAAAAAGGGTGATAATATAAGAAATATTCTTATTTCTTATATTCTTATAGGGCTGCTCAGCCTCTAGCATAAATTATACTAATCAACTAAGGGATATTCATACTATAACCTTCCTTTGTTAGATATCAACTAGATTCAGGAATATGTCATTTTCGGTGCTTATATTGGTTTAGAGTATATGCTTTTAAGATCTTTCAACACTGTACTATAATTTTTTTTTTTTTTAGAGAGAGCGTGCATGTGTGCATGAGTGGGGTGGGAGTGGGGTGGCTGGGAGGGGCAGAGGGCAAGAGAGAATTTTAAGCAGGCTCCATGCACAGCAAGGAGCCCATCTCTGGGGCTCAAGTTCACAGCCTCGATGCCCTTTTGCACTGTTGGATACTTAACTCACTGAGCCACCCAGGTGCCTCAGTGTACTAAAGCATTTCAATAAAATCATGGACTTTTTCTTTCATTAAAAAAAAAACTAGATAAAATTGCATGAGTTTTCTTTATAATAAATACAACAGTGAGTCACAAATTTGAAGGATTCAAATAAGCATTCTGGTTCCTTTTTAACTTTTACATTAAACTTTTCAGTCATATTCACTCCAAATATATTTATGTTTTTAGTACATATTACGTTTGTCATAAGAATAAAAATAACCTTGACTAAAAGTTATGACATAAAATTTCTTGTACCTGTAGTGCTTTTCAAGAGCTTAATTACTTGCCTGTGCTTTATAATTCACCTTCATATTTCTTTAGTCCAGTCTTTTCTTCATTTATCTTCTTAAATTATTTGATTTGAAAAAAACTGTATATGCAAAACCATAATTAAGGATGCCAAAGACTGGCAATAAATAAAGATGAATAAGATTTAAAATAGCCGAGTACATCGATAAGCCTTAATATAGTCTATTCTGTTGATTATATCATAATCATCTAAATCACTCAGTATGAAAAACAAGTTACATTATCATATGTGAACAAAATTATTTAAAGCAGAAAATACTTAAACTTCAGGCATATAGAAGGTATAAAAAGAATAATATGAAAGTTAATTATAAGTAATACTTATAAGTAATAGCTGAATCAAAATCAAAATTTTGATTTATCTAATTATTACTGGTACTAAAAATGTAAATGTATTTGGGCAGCTCATACACAGAAGACACTGTACTGCTGATCTTTTGAGGAGGACAAAGATAAATTATATGCTGTCTCTGACCATAAAAAATAAAAGGTATATATGCCCAATAAGTGACCGTTGAGTGAATAAAGATAGACAATGTAATATTTAAGTTTCCTTTTAGTCAATTCAGTGATTAATAATGGACAAAAAAACTCTGAAATTGATACTTAATGCATGTTTCTTCTTTTTTTAATCCTTGTAGTAACCTAATTATCCATGTACAGTTTCCGAAAATTTTAACCCAAACTATCTAGTTAGTAATTTTATGCCTTCGAGCAAAACTTTTACAACAGTATTAATTAGCGAAGCTGACTACTTTTGAGTTTACATTCTCTGCCATTGTGGGGGCGAAATAGAGATAGATAACTCTTGCACTCTTTAATTTGTTCCTAAGTACGCAAGTGTTGATGTTTTAAATTTAACTACACAAATAATGTATGAATTGATACTTGTAAGTTTTTTTTAGTGATATATAATATAGAGAGTAAAAGGTTATATTCTTTTCACACATCTTAACCCATTCAACTTCCTTAGGTAGCCTACTATCAAGTGTTTCAGGTATATCTTTTTGACCACTTTCTATATAATATTTTATATGTGTATACTAAACAACATTTTTACATTTTGTCACTAATTATATTTCAGCATTGATATTTAATATAGCCAATAATGTTACATTTAATCATTACTGAGATTATATCTATAGAATTCCTTCTTTAGTTTTTTTGACAGGTTTTTTTTTTTTTTTAAGATTTTATTTATTAATTTCACGGAGAGAGAGATCACAAGTAGGCAGAGAGGCAGGCAGAGAGAGAGGAGGAAGCAGGCTCCCTGCTGAGCAGAGAGCCTGATGCAGGCCTCCATCCCAGGACCCTGAGATCATGACCTGAGCCAAAAGCAGAGGCTTTAACCCACTAAGCCACCCAGGCGCCCTTGACAGTGTTTCTTTTTTTTTTTTATTGTTACTTAAATTTTTTTTTTCCAGTGCTCCAAGATTCATTCCCCATTCCCCACACCCAGTGCTCCCCGCAATAGGTGCCCCCAGTACCCACCACCAGGCTCTCCCATCCCCCCCACCCCCTTCCCTCCAAGTCCCTCAGTTTGTTTCTGTGTCCAAAGTCTCTGTTGTTTCTCTCCTCAGATGAACCTACTTATCAAGTCTTTCCTTAGCAAACCAACCCAACAGTTGGTCTTGTAGTCTTCAAGTTAAAAAAGAAAAGGTTCCCTTTGAACCTTTGTAGGAATTAAGTTCCACCTCAGTAGGTATTATAAAACAGTAAGCAAATGTAATAATATTAGTAGCAGGCCAGTAATCTCAAGGCAGATTCATTTTTTTTCCCTTTTTTGTATGGTTTTTATGTTAGTGAGGTCATTTTTTTGTTTATGTTATTAATGACAGAATAATTCACTTTATTTTTCTATTGTGATTTCTAACTTTTAGGTTAGAACTTTCTGGTGACTTAGAATAATTCTCTTTTTCTGTTGTGATTCTAAATAACACTAGCATTAAATAAAATGATAACATTAATAAATGGTAGAATTTCAGAATTAGAAGACATCCAGTCAGATAGTTATGAAGGTAATGTACTTCCAGGCTCTTGTTCAACAGACAACAAAGTTTAATGATTTACTCCAGGTGGGGAGTGAAGTTATGACTGCGAATCATTCAGATCAGGAGTCTTTCCACTGTACCATGCACTGCCTTCAAGAAACGTTTTAAAGATTTAGAAAGTACTACATCTTTTATATCCCCTTATGTTTACCAGATAAAAACAAAATAGGAAACAAAATACTTTTCATTGTTTTCAGCTTAATAGAGAGCATAATGTTATAGCACATGTACATACCAGATTTTATGTGTCAAATGGTAGGGTGCTCTTAAAGATTTCTTAACTGTGCAGAGTGATAGGAACAGGAACATCAGCTATAATTGAAAGTCTAATATTACAATATTTACTTGTGGAAATTTAATGCAATATAACTGAGATGAACAACATTTGAGTGTCAGTAAATGTATTTTTAAGGGCAAACATGCAACAGAATGATACACCACCTCACAGAGCTACAAACTCTTCAAAAAAAAATGGTTTACTAGTGACATCTGCTGGTGTAATGTGGTAATAAAAGTAAAAGTATCTCCTGGAAGTAATTTCATGGAAATTAAGTGTGAGACAAAGAATCTTTGTGGGCAGAATTGTTTTTTCAACTACCATTTACACTTACAATTAAAAAAAAAAATTGTGTTTGTGGGTTCCCCCGCCCATTGGCATTTGACCAAGTCTATTGTTCTCAGAACAGTATTAAATGTTATACTTTTTTATCCGTAGTATGTGATTCCAGCCTGAATCACTATAATGCGTTTTTTTTTAAGATTTTATTTATTTGAGAGAAAGCGCGCGCATGAGCAGGGGGAGGGGCAGAGGAAGTAGGCGAAGCAGACTCCCTGCTGAGCAAGGACCCCCCCCCCCCCCCCCCGCGCGCCCCCCAGTGTGGGACTCAACCCAGGTCCTCAGGATCATGACCGGAGTCACTCAGGCACCCTATAATGAGTCTTGTGTCACCTAAGTTGTTTGCTATGACGCTGCAGGTTTTTCCTTCCTCTTTCCTGAATGTTGCATATAACCTTGCAAATGTAGAGATTCAATAAGTACAGTTGAGTCATACCAGAAATTCATGCCATTTATCGCCCGACTAACAGAAAAGTCTGTGTGTACCTGAGGTATAGGCATCATATTTATGCACACTCAAGAATAAAAACAAGACTTCATGTTAGAGAATGATTTCATTAGAAGGGAAGTGACTTTGTGTGTCCTCCCCATAGAATAGATATTCTGCACTATAAAATACGTAGAAATAAAATACACTCAGTCCTTGGATATTTTCTCTACTGGCACTTATTTCCTAGATGACTGGATCTAGTCCTATGGATTTAAGATCTACTTTGTAGATGAATCACTCCTCTTCCTTGACCTCCAAACCTGTACAGCAACCACTTGCTTCATTAACGTTTCCATTTGTAGATAATATTCATCTCACACTTACCATGTCTGAAACAAAACTTTGCTTTTCTCCTAAAATCTGTTTTTCTCGTAGCCTTTCCTTCACTTAGGTAAATGGACATTTTATTCTTCTGCTTGCTCAAATCAAAATTATTTTAATAATTTGTAAATGTTCTCTTTCTCTTAAAGTCCACATTCAAACCCTCAAGAGATTCCACCACCTCTGCTTTGGAAATACACTTTTTCTGCCTCTGCCACTTAATGATCTAGTGAGGCCACCATCCTCATTCCACTCCTAATTAGCCCTTTGCTCTTAACCTTGCCTTCCTGTGGTTTGTTTTCCAATGAGCAGCTGGAGATTATCTTAAAATCTTAGACATGTCTTTGTCTTTTTTCTGCTGAAAACCATCCACAGGGGTTTTTTGTTTGTTTGTTTTTTATTTTTTGGTTTTTGGGTCTTTTTGCCATGCCTGAAGGGGCCTAGCAGAACTGTGGAACACTCCTTCCCTCCTCCACTGCCACTGTGACTGTGACCACCCTTCCTACTGCGGCTTCCCTCCCATCTTCTGCTCCTGCTGCAGCAATGTGCCTTTCTCCTCTCCTTCCCCTCCAGGCAGACCCCTCATCAGGGGCTTTGTGCTTACTTTTCCTTCAACCAAATACTCTTGCCTCAATGCTCTAAGGCTTCTGATCACATCGTTCAATTTCACCTTCGTGGAGAGGCCCTTCTGGACTACACTACATAAAATAAGAAGGCCCGACCCCTTCTTTCTGCTCCTCCCTTGCTTCGTGTTTTGCCATAGCACTTATCACCACCTGGCGTATTTACTTGTTTTGTCGTACCTTTCCCTGACCCAGAATATCAGCAGTGTGGAAACAGAGATTCTCTATTGTCTGCTGTTACCTCCTTAGAACTGCTTACACACAGTAGGCATTCAGTCAGTATTTGTTGAAGAAATCCATTAGCCCTGAGACCTGAATGCAGAACGTAATTTGATTTGCATTATAATAACCGAATCCGTTAAGTAGTGAGGTACCTTCTATTGGGATCTCTTCCGTATAAATCTTTCTGCATGTACCATACTTATACATTTAACTCAGATTATGATAGTGTTTCATGGTTAGGCTAAGGCTCAGACAATACTCTTGGTATCAAAATGCAGGGCGATATTACTATTTTAAAGATTCTTTTTAGAGGAATAATTACGTTTTTGTTCTTTTGACATAGACATCTGACCCTCAATTACATTAACAGACCTTATACACATGAATGGAAAGAAGAATAGCCCCTTTTGAATTCAGGCTAAGACTTTATCAATATGAAGTGCTTCCCACAGGGTTCTGCTGAAAGAACCAAAGTTCCATCATAATGAAATTGCAAATTCATTTGTACATGCCCCTTTTTATTTGAAAGCTACTTTTTGATGTTTGGTCTGCAATTAGATTTATTGTTTAAGGTCACAAATATGCAATCCTGACTAGACCAAGTTGTCAGAATCCTTTATCTATTCAGCATTGCACAAAGGTAAATGGTTATCTCTTAACAATAGAATACCAAAGCCAAAATTTGTTCCCACTTGTATATAATCTTTAATCAACCTGCTGCTTTCTGTTTTCCAGTCAATAGTCGCCTAGCCTTACCACCTCACCATCCCATCTATCTAGAAATTGCCCAATTATGGGTTTTAAATTACTGAGAAACAGTTTCTTCAGATGGAAAAAGATAAGTTTAAGAATGTTAATGCTATAATTTTCCCATGCATATTTTTAGCTTAACATACGAATTCTTTTGCCTTTACCTTCATTCTGTGTGGGGTGAATAATTATGCAGTAAGTTAGCTAAATTCTGTGATTACTTTTCTCACTTTTAACATGACCGCAGAGCAGATCATGTTGCTTGATTAAAATGAATTCTTAAGTGTTTTTAAAGATTTCTGTGTGCACGAATTAAATTCTTTTCTGAGATTCTGTGTGTCCTCCAATAAAAATGTCTACATTTACACTTATACAGAAGGACTTCTTATATTTTTATGCATTTCCTTTGGAACTTTTCATATAAAAGGTATACTGAGAGAATTGCCCAATTAGATTTGAGGCTGTACTTTTTATCCGAGAATATCCAGTGTCTAAAATTAACATACGTTTGAGCATCATTATGTCATCAATCTCCATAGCTTCTACAAGGGATTCTGATACTAGATATCCAAGAATTCTTTAATAACTTGATCATACTTATAAAGCAGGCTATCAAGACTAGTACAGTAATGTCCCCATTTAAAAAATCTTATTTAAATATTTTTGCAGATCTGAGAATCTTTTTTCCTTAATTGTCATGCAGTTTGAACCTTACCCTTCAGGAGGAGGTATAAGAGAAAAACCACACCTTTTAAGTCAGAGGAACTTTTAAATTTTTTTCCTGAATTCTAACTGCTGTTTATTTTGTGACCTCTTGGAAGCTGCTACATTTTCGCAGATGTTGGGGTGGGGGGGGAGGGAGGAGCTCTGCCCAGGTATGAAATAGAGAAATACCTGTTCACAGAGGTGTGATAGAATTAAATGAGACAACACATATAAGGTGCCGAAAACAAGGCCCAGCAATAGTAACTACTCGACAAATATTATTTGAACTCCTGCTTCTGTGTCCTCCCCTTACCCCCACTCTTTCCCCCATGCTATGTTATCTGTTCTGATGGGGCTTACTCAGAAGTTAAAACTGTTGAACTAAACTTGAAGCCTTTTTGTACCTGCCAACTCTACATTGCTCTGCATTCACTGAATTAATAAGTAGGGAGAAGTCAGGACCTTGAATTGACCTATTCAGAATACCCAGCAGGTGTATGTGGCCTTTTCTTCTCAACAATATCTCTTGCAGGGGTTGGGTAAAATGAATATTCCACTCATTTTAAGTCCATGCGGAGCCCTCAGAAGATAATACTTAAATCTCTCTTTGACCTGCGAATATGAGAGCTGAGCCTTAAATTATGTTAATTTGACATAGGAAATTTTAATCATCCTGTGTAAGAAGGCTTGCTCATTGTTTTGTTGCATTTGTGCTGCTCAGATCACTGTCCTAAAAGTTTCACCTTTTAAAAGTAATCAGTTGCAGAGTAAATTTTAGTAACTACTTAATATTCTACTTTATATCTCAAAAATTGTTATTTATCTTAACTTTTTATTGTTTTAGGTGCAAAGATGGTTTGAAAGGATTTACATTCTCTGCTCTTAGGTAAGTAGTTTATTTACCTTTATGTTAAGAGAGAATTTGCAAGTTAACTTTTTCAAAAAGTAATATTATTGCACATAATTACAATAGATGTTTATTGACTCAGTTTTCTAGCCAGAAGTAATTGCAGAAGTCACAAAGTCACTTCTGTGATACTTTATTAAAAGAGTATTTTATTGGATTTCTTTTCCCCTAAAAATCAGTCAATCAGTAACTACTTTTTTTTTTTTTTTTTTAAGAAAAAGGAGAAGGGGAGAGAGAGAGAGGACAAGCAGGGAGAGAGGCAGGCTAGGAGAGAAGCATACTCCCCACTGAGCAGGGAGCCTGATGTGATGTGGGACTTGATCCCAGGACCCTGGGGTCATGACCTGAGCCAAAGGCAGACACTTAACCAACCAATTGAGCCACCCAGGCGCCTCTCCACAACTACTCTTGGGACCTACTATGTGCCTCATATCACTGGGTGTTAAGAAAGAATTTGAAGAACTCTCTCTTCAAGGAGCATTGGAAAGAGAAAGCTACATGTGACTAATTCCTGCAGAATGAAATACTGAACTGTGTGGCACCACCTTAGGGGCTTCACTAGGACAGGGCTCATGTCAGACACGTTTTAGATCATAAGCTTCACTAGAGTCACTAGAATCTGCTTTTCACCCTGTACACCATCTCTTGCCATAGTTCTTGGCAGATGATAATGTAGACATGTTGGTTGGAAGCACTAGCATTGTATTTTATAGTTCACCAAGCATTTCCACATAGATTAGAAAATTTTCACAACCATTCTGTGAGATGGGTATTTGTATGCCCATGTGACATGAAGAAGAAATTGAGTCTTAGAATACTTGACTAATTTAATGTCACACAGTAACTTCACATACTTACATGAAACCTAATGTTCTTCCAGTTTGTAACATAAATGTTGCCTCTTTTATTCTCCTAAGTACATATGGTAGATGCTTAGTGAGGATTAAGTATGAAGTGTTTATTATACTAGGAGGGGAAAATTCGGGTAGGCTTCTCTATAATAGAAGATTTCGTGTGACTGTCTTAATAGATTATTTTGAGGATCAAATGAGTTAATGCATAAAAAGTGTTTAAAACTGTTCATGGCACAGAGTGATCTAGAAATGTTGGTTATTATCGTTTTTATTATTCTTAGGGGATAAGCCTTAAACTGCATTTGAAGCATAGCTTTAGAGAGCTCGAAGGGAAGAGGAGGAACCTTTTGGGTAGAAGTGAATAATGTTAGCAAAAGTATGAAAATTATAAACATGAAATATGAGGTGAAAGTGGGAAAACCAACTTAATTGGTATGAAAAGCTTATTTTAGGGATTATGAGGTTTTGTGGTTTTTCATTTGTTTTAAATGATGGTCAGAGCAGGGCAAGATTATGGAAGATCTAAACAGAAAAAAAAAGAAGGCAAATCTGAATTTGATAAGATGGGCAGTAGAGTTTTGAGCAGGGTAGTTGACATTGTTTCAGAAAGATTAGTCTAGCCACAATATTTGGGATGGACATTTGTGAAAGAGAGAATCAGAAGGAAGAAAGATGAAGTGACAAGGACTGGGATTTGGGTAACAGTGGAGGATTAAAAAGAAAGAGGCAAAGTTGAGACTGGTGTAGAAGGAAATGGAGACCTACTGACTGATCTTTTCCTTCGTCCTCTTTCCCTCCAATCCTTGCTATGAGCTGAGTATTGAAAACCTAAGTACCTGAAAAAAAGGTGCTATTAACAGAAAATCAGATGGCATGTAAGGAAAGTAGTTTGGGAGGGGACAAATTGAGTGCACCAGGTGGATAAGAGTATCTTTAGTTGTGGAAACTCTGTGGTAATAGTAACTAAGTCATAATACACAGCGGTGATTTTTTTTCATATTATATTCTTCATTAAAAGGTCATGAAACATCTTGGAAAATAACTTTTTGTTGTTGTACTGGTATAAAGGATTCTGTGTTATATCAAAAGTTTATAACAAAACCAGAAGTTGGCTTTCCTAAAGAGAAAGCTTTGCCCTTTCTCCCGTGTCTCTCCATGGGCTCCCAGAATCCTTACAGAAACCCTGAATGTGTCAGATATTTTTGTGTCTCTTTGTCAAATCCACTTAAAATAAGGGGCTGAATTGAATCATTTACACTTAGAATTTACTCTATATCATAGGAAAATATTCTGGGAAAATGGTTATTAATTCTTGCTAATTTAGTAGAAGTTTTGAGAGTAGATAGAAAGAGTTAAGGATAGAGTCAAAGGCTGAGAACCAGTTCAGGAGCCTTAGGGTATGTTCAGCCTGCATCATCGTAGTTTAATAGTTAGAAATATATAGACATATATTTATGTATATACAATATATATATACAATATATAGCTTGGTGATTAAGAACCCAGGCTTTAGAGTCAGAGAGTTTTTCTGGGTTCACGTAATTACTGTTCTTGGCTGTGGTCAAACACTTTCTCATGCTAGCTCTCATGGAAATGATGGCATGTACTTCATAGTGCTGCTGTGAGGATTAAATGGTTTAATGTCAGTGCTGTCCCGTCAAATAGTAAATGCTCAGAAGATGCTCATTATTACTACGTTTGCTCATTCGATATGTATTAGTTAAATTTTTACTATGTGTCAGACACTATACTAGTCCCTGGGGTGTAATAGCAAAAGATTAGTGTAGAGTCTCACGGACCCCACAGCTTAATGGGGGATGCAAACTACGAACAAGGTGCTTCTACTACTGGGGACTCACTGGGCCTTGACAGCACAAAGGAAGGATTGCTGACTCATTCCAGCTTGGGCGGGGACAGCTGCTCCAAGGAAGTGACCTCTAATCTGAGATGGTCAGTCCTGGCCAAAAGAGAAACAGTGTGACGGACAGTGTGAGAGAGATGATTAAATCTAACGTGGTGTTTTTGTCGTTTATAACGAACAGTAGTACAGATCTTGAACTCCGCCTGCATACCCATGATTAAGAACCAAATTCTTGTGGAATAACAGCTACGGGGCCTGCACAGCTATCACCTGGTGACAGTCTCATTACATGCCCGTTACGATTTAATAAGCTAGCTGTTTCACTGAGTTTGTCTGAATGAGATGGGATACAGTTGTTGACAGTAATAGCTTTTCCACCTCTCTTTTCTGAGTGTTGACATTTTCTTATTCTATTTGTCATAGGTCCCATGTTCCAGAACTTTAGTGTAGTATTACTGATCCCTTGTTTTTGTCTGCATTTTATGGTATTTTTTGAAAGCTCAACAGGTAGAGTTCTCTTAAGAAAGCTTAGTTATTCTTTATTAATAGCAATGACTCTTACAGTGAAGGTACGAACAGCAAAAATGAAAACTAGTAAAAGATACTGATTGAATAATCCTTCCTTCTTTCCTTCTCTTCTCTTCTCTTTTCTTTCCTCCCTCCCTTCTTTCCTTCCCCCCCCCCCCCCCCCCCGGGAAAAAATATTCCAGTTTTGATGAGATAAGAATAGTGTCTTCTCCTAGATATTAGGTTTTTCAGAAATAACTAGATTAGAATAACACTGAATTTAAGGTTTTCTAATGAAATTATGTAAGAATACATGGATCTAACAATCTTGTGATTCTCATTCTTAGGTCCCTCCATTTCCTTGAATACCTTTATATGACCTAATACTGCATCGCAGCTATTTTATGACAGAAAGTGCCAGAGACATAACTTTACACTGAAAAATGAGGACCTCATTCAGTTGTAACTTTAGTAGAATTTAGACAAAAAAACATTGAAAAGAATTTTTTTGATCAACTAGTAGACCAAAAAAATATTTTACCTGCTTTTTTGTTTGAAAAAAAACTTTAAGGTGTGTAATATCATAAGAAAGTGTTAATTAAGTTAAAAGTATCATAAAAGTGTTATGCTATATTTTACATGGTTAGATTGATTTTAAAATACCTGCATTTTGGGAAGCTTGGGAAGATGTTGGAGTAGGAGGACCCTAAGCTCACCCCGTCCCATCTTGACAACTAGATATCACTCACATCTGTATAAATACACTAGAGAGCAATCTAAAGATGGGCAGAACACTTCACAATTAAATGTAAAGAAGCTGCATCTGAGAGAGACACCTTGGTGGCTCAATCAGTTAAGTGTCTGCCTTCAGCTCAGGTCATGGTCTCAGGGTCCTGCTATCAAGCCCCACATTGGGCTTTCCGCTCAGTGGGGAGTCTGCTTCTCACTCTCCCTCTGTGCTCTCCATGCCCCCCTCCCCCAGTAAATAAATACAATCTTTAAAGGAAAAAAAGAAGCTGCATCTAAGATGTTACAGAGGGTAGAAACAGTGGTTGGGAGCTGCCAACAGGAGGGAGGGAGCTGCGGGTGGGGAGAGGGGAAAGAAATTGTCTCTCACACAGGGAGCCCAAACCAAAAAGACAAATCCCCAGAACATCTGGGTTTGAAAACCAGAGGGGCTGAATTCCATGAGTTTGTATAAACAGCAGAAGTTGGAGCCTGGAGCTTAAAAAGTCAACTGACTCAGCACTAGGCAAGATGGAAGAGTGAGTGATAGCTGGGTCCCACCCTTAAAGAGACAGCAGCCCATGGAGAGGTAACATAGAAATGACAGTTTACACAGTGCCTGGGACAAACAGGAAAAAGATCTGTTTATACTGATTTTGAGTGTGTTGGGGGACTTCTCTGGGAACAAAGGAGCTGGCAGGCACCATTTTCCTCCCCTGCTGCCGAGCATAAACACAGGGCACCTGTTGGAGGCCCTGTGCTGACACTTGCTACCTAACCTGCTAGTAGTGTACCTTGGCTGTGTGTTCTGCTGAGAACCGCCACAGTTCAAGCCCGCTGACCTCAGCCCTGATCTCAGGGCACCTTCTGCTAACACCATTGTCCTGCCCTCAAGCCCGCCTGCAGTCATGCCTCCTCAGAGCTTGCAGCCTGTTTCTCGTTAATAATACCAAAGAGAGCACGTAAAGCCCATAACAGGTACAGAGTCAATAAAGATGTCCAGACTGAAAGAGAAAGCAACTCAGATACAACACAAGTAATGCAAACAGGAGATTCTCCTGAAGTGGCAGGCTCTGGCGAACAGGGGACACTATTACAAAGCACTACAGGACCTCATCTTCATGAAGCCATCACGTTCAAGGGCAGAAAGTATAGCTGACTTCCCTAATGCACAGAAACTGACACAGGTAGACAAAATGAGGAAACAGAGGAGTATGTCCCAAATGAAGAAAGAGGACCAAAAAAATCACAGCAGGAGATTAAGTGAAACGGAAAAAAGTGAGATGGTTGATAGAGAATTTAAAGTAATTATCATAAAAAAATTGAATGCGCTTCAGAAAAGGATGGAGAACATCAGTGAAATTCTTGATGAAGAGATAAAATAACAGCAATGAAAAACTCAATAAATAAAATTAAAAATAAAATAGATATAATAAACAGTAGGCTACAGAAAACAGAGGAGCCTATAAGTGACATGGAGGATAGAGTAATGGAAAGCAATCAAACTGAACAGGTGAAAGATAAATACTACCTAATGAGAATAGACTTAGGAAATTCAGTGATTCCATCAAGCATGATAGCATTCACATTACAGGGATCTCAGAAGGAGAAGAGAGAGAAGAGGGGTAGGTAGAAAATGTTTAAGGTTCAACATTACTTTGAAGAAGTAATAACTGAAAACATCCCAAATCTTGAGAGGGAAACAGATCCTAATTCAGGGGCAGAAAGATCTGCCTGTTAGGATTCAACCTAAGGAGGTCCACACCAAGACACACAGTAATTAAAATGGTAAAAAATAGTGATAAAGAAATAATTTAAAGATTGTGAAAAAAAAAAAAAGAATATAGTTACATACATAGGAAACCCCATAAGGCTGTCAGCTGATTTTTCAGCAGAAACTTTGCAGACCAGAAGGGACTGATATGATATATTGAAAGTGCTCAAAGGGAAAAATCTGCAGCCAAGAATATTTTATCCAGCCGGCTGACATTCAGAATAGAAGGAATTTACCAGACAAACAAAAGTTAAAAGAATTCATGACCACTAAACCAATCCTGCAAAAAATGCTAAGGAGGGGCAGTTGTAAGAGGAAAACAAGAATCATAAGTAAAAGTAAGAAAAAACAGGAAGCACAAAAACAATAAAAAAGTATATCTATAAAAATCAGTCAAGAGATAGCAGAAAATAAAAGGATGTAAAATATGATACCAAATATCTGAAATGTGGAGAGGAGAGGAGTAAAGAATGAGTTCAAAATTGAGCAACCATTAGCTAATCATAGACTGCTATATCCAAAAGATGTTATATATAAACCCAATGGTAAGTAAACTCAAAAACAGTAATAAGTTAATAAAAAATGAAGAATAAGGAATCCATATATTTCGCTAAAGAAAGCCAGCAACTCATGAAAGAAGAGAACAAGAGAAGAAAGGGACAGAGAATAACTACAAAAATAACCGTAAGTCAATTAACAAAATAGCAATAAATACATGCATATCAGTAATTACTTTGAATGTAAGTGGACTAAATGCTCTAATCAAGGCATATGGTGACAGAGTGGATAAAAAAACAAGACCGACCTATATGCTATCTGCCAGAGACTCATTTCAGACCTAAAGACACATGTAGACTGAAAGTAAAGAGGTAGAGAAACATTCGTCATGCAAATGGAAGTGAAAAGAAATCCTGAGTGGCAATTTATATTGACAAAATAGACTTTCATACAAGGGCTGTAACAAGGGACAAAGAAGGACACTGTATAATCAGAAACCATACAATCCAATAAGAAGATATAACAACTGTAAGTATTTATGAACATAACATGGGAGCACCCAAATAAATACATAAAACAGTTAATAACAAACATAAAGAAAATGATCAATAGTAATACAATAATAGAGGAGGACTTCAACACCTGATATACATCAATGACTAGATCATTCCAGCAGAAAATAAAAAAAAAAAAAGAAAAGAAATAGTGGTTTTGAATGACACATTGGACCAGATGGACCTAAGAGATATAGTCAGAACTTTCCATCCTAAGGTAAGCAGAATACACATTCTTTTCAAGTACACATGGAATAGTCTCCAATATAGATCACATATTAGGCCACAAAACAAGTCTCAACAAATTCAGAAAGATTGAATTCATAAAAATGTGTATTTTCTGACCATAATGCTATGAAACTAGAAATCAAGCATAAGAAAAAAGCATTAAAGGCACATAAATACATGGAAGTTAAATAACATACTACTAAACAATGAATGGGTCAACCAAGAAATCAAAGACAAAATAAAAAAATACAGAGAGACAATTGAAAATGCAAACACAGTAGTCCAAAATCTGGGGTACAGGTAAAGCCATTCTAAGAGGAAAGTTTATAGCAATATAGGCCTCCCTCAAGAAGCAAGAAAAATCCTAAATAAACAACCAATCTAACTTTACATCTAAAGGTACTAGAGAAAGAACAACAAACAAAACCACAAGCCAGTAGATGATAGGAAATAATAAAGATTAGAGCAGAAATAAACAAAGTAGAAACTAAAAAATCAGTAGAACAGATCAGTGAAACTAGGAGCCAGTTCTTTGAAAAGATCAACAAAGTTAATAAATCTTTAATCAGATTTGTTAAAAAAAGAAAAGAAAAGAAAAAGAAAAAAGATTCAAATAAATAAAATTAGAAGTGAGAGGGGAGAAGTAACAACCGACAGCACAGAATACAAAAAGATTGTAAGAGAATGTTAACCTATGTCCCAGCAAACAAAAGTTCAGGGCCAGATGGTTTCACAGGTGAATTCTACCAAACATTTCAAGGAGGGTTAACACCGGTTCTCAAACTATTCCAAAAAATAGAAGAGGAAGGAGAACTTCTTAATTCATTCTCTGAAGCCAACATTATCCTAATATCAGAGCTAGATAAAGACGCTACAAAAAAAGAAATACAGTCCAATATCTCTTTTTGAACATAGATGTAAACATTTGAAGAAAATATTAGCAAACTGAATCCAATGATACATTAAAAATTCATTCCCTAGAATCAAGTGGAATTTATTCCTGGGATGCAAGGGTGGATCAGTATTTACAAGTCAATCAGTGTGATTTATCATATCAATATAAGAAGGGCTAAAAAACCAAATGATCATTTCAGTGGATACAGAAAAAAACATTTTACAATATGGAATGTCCATTCATGATAAAAACCCTCAACAAAGTAGGATTAGAAGGAACACCTCAATGTAATAAAGCCATAAATGAAAAACCCACAGCTAACATAATGCTCTGATGAAAAACCGAGAGCATTTCCCCTGAGGTCAGGAACAAGACAGGGATGTCCACTCTCACCACTCATATTTAACGTAGTACTGGAAGTCCTAGCCACAGTGATCAGAAAAGAGGAACGAAGAAAAGACATCTGAATTGATTAGGAAGAATTTGAAGAATTTCCTCTATTTGCATTTGACATGATACTATATATGGAAAACCTTGAAGATGCCACCAAAAAACTACTAGAACTGATAAATGAATTAAGAAAGATTGCACAATACCAAATAAACATACAGAAATTCATGTATTTTTATATACTAATAATGAAGCAACAGAAAGAGAAATTAATAGTCCCACTTGCAGTTGCACCAAAGGTAACAAAATATCTAGAAATAAACTTAGCTAAGAAGGTGAAAGACTGATACTCTGAAAACTATAAAACATTGATAAAAGATGTTGATGTTTCCACACAGCAAAGTGGAAAGATAATCTCTGCTCATGAATTTGAAGAACAAATATTATAAAAGTGTCCGTACTTCACAAATATACACAATCTACAGATTTAATGTAATTCCTATCAAAATACCAACAACATTTTTCACAGAACTAGAACAAATAGTCCTAAAGTTTTTATGGAACCACAAAAGACCCCGAATAGCCAAAGCAATTTTGAATAAGGAAAGCAAAGCAAGAAGTGTTAAAATTCCAGACTGCTAGTTATACTACAGAGCTTTAGTAATCAAAACAGTATGGTACTGGCACAAAAATAGGCACATAGATCAATGGAACAGAATAGAAAACTCAGAAGTAAACTCACAATTATATGGTCAGTTAATCTTGGACAAATTAAGAAAGAATATTCAGTGGGAAAAAGACAGTCTCTTCAGCAAATAGTGTTGGGAAAACTGGACAGCTACATGCAAAAGAATGAAACTGGCTCCCTGGCTTACACCATACACAAAGCTAAATTCAAAAGGATTAAGGACCTAAATGTGCGATATAAAACCATAAAAATCCTGAAGAGAGCACAGACAGTAACTTCTCTGACATCGGACATAGCAACTTTTTTCTAGATATGTCTCCTGAGGCAGGGGGAAGAAGCAAAAGCAAAAATAAAACTGTTGGGACTACATCAAATAAAAAGCTTCTGCACAGCAAAGGCAATAATGAACAAAACTAAAAGATAGCCTATGGCATGGGAAAACATATTTGCAAATGACATATCTGATAAAGGATTAGTATCCAAAATATATGAAGAACACCTGAAAAACAAATAATTCAATTTAAAAATGGGCAGACAACATGAACAGACATTTCTGCAAAGAAGACATCCAGATGTCCAATGGACACATAAAAAGATACTCACCATCAGTGATCATCAGGGAAATGCCAATCAAAACTACAATGAGATATCACCTTAACACCTGTCAGAATGCTTAAATCATCAACACAGGAAACAACAGGTGTTGGCAAGGATGTGGAGAAATAGGAATGTTGCACTGTTTGTAGGAATGCCAACTAGTGCCCATGCTGGAAAACAGTGTGGGGATTCCCCCAGAAAGTTGAAAATGGAACTGCCCTACAATCTAGTACTAGCAGCACTAGGTATTTACCCCCAAAATACAGAAACACTAATTCAGAGAGACACATGTTCCCCTGTGTTCATTGCAGCATATTATTCACAATCGCTAAATTATGGAAGCAGCCCTAGTGCCCATCAATAGATGAATGGATAGAGAAGAGGGTTTATATATATAATGGAATATTGTTGAACTGCAAAAAAGAATGCGATCTTGCCATTCAAAACAACATGGGTGGAGCTATAGAGTATAATGCTAAGTGAAATAAGCCAGCTAGAGAAAGACAAATACCATATTATTTTACATATATGTGGAATTTAGGAAATAAAACAAATGAGCAAAGAAAAAAGTGAGAGAGAGAGAGAGAGAGAGACAAAAGAAGAAACAGACTCTTAACTATAGAGAACAGATTGATGCTTACCAGAGGGTACGTGGGTGGGGGAATGGGTAAAACAGGTAAGGGGATTAGTAGTACCCTTCTCTTGTTGAATACTGAACAATGTATGGAATTGTTGAATCAGTGTATTGTATACCTAACACTAATATAACACTGTATGTTACCTGTGCTGGAACTAAAATAGAAAACTTAATAGAAGAATTTGCATTATTAAAGAAATGGCTGTCAACATTTTCTAACTATTCAGTAGATTTTAAAAACCTGTATTTATAAAGGATAGGATTTTATGCAAATTTTGAAAAACATTATTTTAAATGATAAGGTACTCTCCAAAATATATTGTATATTAACAGGATCAAGGCTTTTTTTTGGTCCCCTTCCTTTT
>PITA01028439.1:0-19393 GCA_004023965.1 Spilogale gracilis
CAGCACAGGCCGTGGACTCAGGCTGCTGCTGTGTTCTCGTGAGTGAGGCGCACCCCATCGGCCCCCACGGCCCCCTCCTGCATGAAGCCGGCCAGTCATTTGGCACTGTCCCCAGGCTGCTGGGAGGGTTGGACGTGAGTCGTGGTTGGAGTCGCAGCCGCCGCATTTCAGGTGCTCAGTTGCTGCACGTGGTCTTGGTCTTGGCTCTGTGGCATGGTCGCGGAAAGTCTGCTGGGCAGCACTGTGCTCGACGCCGGGCTCCGATGAGCGGGAACTCTGCCCTCACACCCAAAACGCACCCAGAATGTACCTGAACAGCACGTGACCTCTTTGACTTTCAGGGTCTGTGCTTCCTGAGACTCGTGGCTAAAACTGGAACGCTTGCTGTCTTGGGAGAACGGGATCTGGCGCTCTTTGCCGTCCTGGTGTGCAGGAGCGGTCTGAGGAGCACAGTGCTCCCGGCTCGCAGCCTGTCCTCCCTGCCTTCTGCACACCCCCCAGAACAGGGCCAGGATGGTTCTGTCTGTTGAGAGGGTCTGTAGGGTCGCACAGATAGCCGCGGAGTAGGTAAGGTCTGGATCCCGGGGAGTTAGGAACACCGCGAGGCTTGTGTCGTGACTAGCCGCGTTCCTGCGGCGGCCACGTTACGACCACCACGTGTCGTGACCCTCAGCATCTCTCGAGCAGTCAGAACTCCAAGTCTTGTTTGTCTACACATACCCAGAATGTCTCTGTTTATGTGCGTGTTGTGTAGGTGGGGTTTAAAGGGTTCCAGATCGCCCCCGAGAAGCAGAAGGATCACGTCTCTCTCCATTACGAAGGAAGTGAATACAGGCTGTCGCACGGCTCCGTGGTCCTGGCAGCGGTCACCAGCTGCACCAACAACTGTAACCCGTCCGTCATGCTGGCCGCAGGTGCGCTGTCGCCGCCCCGCCCCGTCCCGCGCACCCCTGTGCTCCTGCCACACTCTCCTCGTTTCTCGGGCCGCGGGCGGGGACTGGGGTCGGTGATAGCGAGAGACCTCCTGAAGCTGTACTTGGGTCTCGGGGAGCCTGCCTTTGATTCGTGGTATTTGTTTTCATCACTCAGGGGGTAAGCTTGTTTTGTCACGGCTCACATGTCTGTCCGTTTTAGGTTGTTTTGTGCTTCTGTAAGTTGAGAAGTATAATTAGCCAACCTCCTGATGGTGGAGCCCAGCAGCGCCCACTGAGGGTGTAAGGACGGAAGGGTGTTGGCAGGGCTGTTTGTCGCCTGGGTGTCACGGGCACCGCGTGCGGCCTTGCAGTCACGGCGGCCCGGGAGCGCGCGCCGTCGCGCACTGGGCGTGTCACCACGTGGCCACAGCGGGCCGCACCGGGTTCACGGCGAGGAGGCTAGTGTGTCTGTGTAATCTTGTGTTTGTTTTGAATGAAACACATCAATAAAGTGGACAAAATAATGACTAAATTCATGCATTTGGACTTGAACCCTGCACGAGTTGGAGAGCGAGCTGTGAGCGCTGCCCTAATGCGTCGCTGTTGACCGCGCAGGTCTTCTGGCTAAGAAAGCCGTGGACGCCGGCCTGCGTGTCAAACCGTACATAAGAACGAGTCTGTCTCCAGGCAGTGGGATGGTTACACATTACCTCAGTTCCAGCGGCGTGCTGCCGTATCTCAGTAAGCTCGGGTAAGTGAGGCTCACGGCTGTTGGCGTGGACGACGGGATCCGCCGTGATCCGCCATGATCAGAGCCCCGGTTCGTTGGCCGAGGCCTTTCCTATGCAAAGAGAAGACGGGAAAAGTAGGCTTTGCTGTCCTTGTCCCCTCTCCATGGCCACGCGGCTTGAGGCCTGAGCCCGCCGCAGCTGTAGCCATTGGCTGGGCCCATCCGAGGGGGTCGAGGTGTGGCCTCCGGCGTGGGGGAGCACGGACAGGTGTGCACAAGACGGCCCAGGGAGTGCGTGCTTTCAGAGTCGCGGAAGTCAGTTTTCAGAGGGGTCAGAATGTGGCAGGCCGCATCATTAACGGATTGAAGCGTCTTAATTGACGTTTTGTGAGGTTACTGGCACGGATTAAGTTGTCCCCAGACTTTGTAGAAACTTTCCCATTTCTGACGGACTCAGAAGAAATAATTGACGCTAGCTATGTATCTTGGAATCTGTTATCTTAGCTAAATTATCAATTCCTTTGCAAGACTGATAAATTAAAAAAAACTTTTTCTTGCTTTTAGAAGAGTGGCTGCAAGTAATTTTGAGAGTTACGCCTGTAATTTCTTAGCTCTGCCGTCTTGGGACTTCTGTTGGGGCTTCCTCTGGGTTTTCGGTTGGTCGAGATTGAAGAGATCTCGCGTTGGCGTTCCCGGCTGCAGGCCCCTTCTGAGCCCTTGGCTTCACCGTTCCCACCGGGTTAGACCCGATGGAAGCGCACCGGGTCTGGTTTCCGCGCGGCGTGTGCAGCCCGCCCAGGCTGTGTCTGCGGAAGGTGCTGCGCAGCATTTAGACGAGCCCGCCTCACGGTCAGACGGACGGACTGATGAGGCTGAGCCCGTGTGTCCTCACGGGGATGGCGGTGACAGAGCAGGCCGGCCCTTTCTTGACAGTCGTCACTACATTCCACTCAGTCACATGTGTTTTTCCAAATGCAGATTTGAAATAGTTGGCTACGGATGTTCGACCTGTGTGGGAAATACAGCACCCTTGTCGGAAGCTGTTCTCAACGCCGTCAAACAGGTGAAGACGTGCGCCAGGAGGACATCTAAATGGGTTTTCGTAACCAGAGATTCTGTTAAATGGTAGAAAATACATATTGGTGTATTTACATTTCTGTGTTCCTTACACCTGTTGGGAGCGAGGATCTCAGAATGATCGGAAGAATCATTTTTAGGTCCTTGAAATACTCCCTTAGTAATGTAGTGAGTTAGTGTATTCGTAGGGTTTGGTGGTTCCGTATCTAGTAATTGGTAGTATTCTCTTCGGTTATCTTGCCTTCAGATGTAGAATATCTGAGATTACAGATGATTATCCCGATTTGTACCATTTCTTGAATATCTGTGTCTGTTTGTTTGTTTTTCAGGGTGATTTGGTTACTTGTGGAGTTTTATCTGGAAACAAAAATTTTGAAGGTCGTCTTTGTGACTGTGTTCGTGCCACTTACCTCGCCTCTCCCCCGTTGGTGGTCGCCTACGCCATAGCGGGCACGGTGAACATAGACTTCCAGACGGAGCCTTTGGGTATCTCCCCTTTGTTACACACACACCTGCACACGCTTCACGCTCCCAAAGCTGTATTTCTGAAATGCTTCCTAGGCCGTCTGTTCTTTGAATTATCTCAGGAAATCTTACCCTGCAGTTGCTCATCTACTCATACGAAGAACATAAAATGTGCAGGGGCTTCGTTCTGCTAGCTGTGTGTCCCTGCGGCAGGCTGGCGTTCAGTTTTTTATTTGGTTTCTGGGATAGGTTTTTGGAAAGTTGTGAACACCTTGAGGGAATTACTTTCTGAGAGCAAGTGAGAGCACAAGCAGGGGCAGAAGGAGCGGGACGAGCAGGGAGCCCAACGTGGGATTTGATCCGAGGACCCTGGGGTTATGACCTGAGCCAACGGCGGACGTCCCACCCCCCGCGCCCCTGGAGGAAGTAACTCTTTATACTACCTTTGACGTCACAATGTCCTCCAGGCACTGACGCTGCTGGCAGGAGCGTTTACCTGCAGGACCTGTGGCCCAGCAGAGAGGAGGTCCATCACATGGAGGAAGAGCGCGTTGTCCTGTCCATGTTTAAGGCCCTGAAAGAGAAAATGGAGGTAAGAGGCTCAGCTGCTCCTGAGGGACTTTAGTAGATGGCGCTGTGGACTTCACGTCTTTCTGAACTTAGTAAAAATGAAAGTCACGTTATTTTGAATAGAGAGTTTATAATGATGATTATTTTGTATTTGGAATCTCTGATAATCTGGGAGAACAGCTTAGAGTATTAAAACTGACCTTAGGAGCGCCTGGACGGCTCAGTGGGTGAAGCATCTGCCTGCGGCTCAGGCCATGACCCCGGGGTCCTGGGGTGGAGTCCCACGCCGGGCTCCCTCCTGGCGGGAATCTGCTTCTCCCTCTGCCCCTCCCCCTGCTTGTGCGCTCTCACTCACTCTTGCTCAGATAAATAAAATCTTTAGGGGGAAAAAAAAGATCTTGATTACTTTTTAGAAATGTATAGCAAGCAACCTGAATATGGGCAAAATTCATAGAAATGGCACTTGTTTGTTGTTCCCGTTCAGATGGTTCAAAGTTCAGAAGTAACAGTGAGCGTGGAGTCTCCCGCGGCCCCTGGTGGCCTCCCTCCGCCCTCAGAGGCCCGCAGCCGTGTCCCTGCTCACGCATCTTTCCAGGGAGATGGGGTGCACCCAGGAGAAAATACATATAGCCAGTTTTTAAAAACCAAACCAAGAACGTAGATACGGGGGCAGCCAAGATGTTCGCTGAGGAATGTTGACTGTGCGCCTGCTACATGCCAGGCACCCCCCAGGTGGCTTGGAGTATGTCTGTGAGCACAACGCGGTGCTTACGGGGAGAGGCAGAGCGCACTGGGAACAGAATTGTGACGGGAGTCGCACGACACGTTAACAAGCGGTGGGTGCTGCGGAGGGCTGCAGGGCAGGGTCGGGAGAGCCGGCTGGCCACGATCTAAGGAGATTTGTGGAGCCTGCTCCGAAGCAGGACACATCCCGAGCACGGTTTTGCAGGAGGTGAAGAGGTTTCTATGCATCCGGACCGGAGCAGGGTTTCCCGGGCAGAGCGAACGTGCGATGGCCTCACGCAGAGACCCCTGATGAGGGCGCGGGGGTAGCTGGCACCCAGGAAGTGGGGGCCGTGGCGGCACCCGGTGTTAGGGAGACGCGGGGAGTGAGATGACGGACGAGGGTTAGGCCGTGAGTAACATGGGGTCTTGAAGGGGGCGACAGGGAGCCTTCGGGAGGCTGTTGACAGAGGCGTGCTAGGTGCTGTCTCCTCGTGGGCGGCAAGGACGGAAGCAGGGGCGCCCGGCCCGAGCCGTCGGCGGTGTGTGGGAGTCTTCAACTCAGGCTCATTGAATTCAAGCCCCATGCTCTGTCTGTCTGTTTAAAACTTGAAAAATTAAATTCTAATAAAAAGGACTCCCAGAGTCGGGCCTGTGGGTTGGCGCAGTCCTGTGTGTGAGGTAGTCGTGGTGGGGACGGCGGGCCCCAGTGGCGGTGTGGCACCGCGGAGAGACTTGGCGTGGGGTGGGAGGGAGGGCCGTGTGGGGACACGCACACTGACTGTGGCACACGGTTTTCCTGCAGCCGAGCCCCTGAAGGTGGGCGGCACGTCCCCCAGCACCCTCTCTTTGTAGCTACGTGGATCTCGCTTCCAAACCCTCGACCCTTTACTGGATTCTTTAAGGCCTTTATGTTCAGTTTATATTAAAACTTAATCTCAGGGTATTCATGAAAATCTAGTGTGCTGGAGTTTGATGAGCAGACCTTCATTTATTTTGTCCAAAAATGTCATCATGTTCTAGAATGCACTATCATAGCTTCCCTTCCGAGGAAGGCCTTTTTTTAGGAGGTCGTGCTAACGTAAGGACTTTTTAATTCCCTTGAACATTTTCTCAAGCCTTTTTTTTCTGATTCTGTTTTATCTTTTCCTTTTGTTCATCAACTAAACTCACATTCACAGATGGGAAACAAGCGTTGGAATTCCCTCGAAGCGCCGGATTCAGTGTTGTTTCCTTGGGACTTGAAGTCCACATACATTAGATGTCCTTCATTTTTTGATAAGCTTGTAAGTACGGTTTTCACTTTGATCTTTTCGAGGTTGTTACGCACTAAAAAACCCGGTGAAGAGTAAACGCCTTTCACTTTCTACCTTGTAGACCAAAGAGCCGGTTGCCCTGCAGCCCATTGAAAATGCACACGTCCTCCTGTATCTGGGGGATGCGGTCACCACCGACCACATATCGCCCGCGGGGAGCATCGCCAGGAGCAGCGCCGCGGCCAAGTACTTGACGAACAGGGGGTAGGTGTGCGGCCAGGGTGGGCGGGGCCCCCCCTCCCCACCCCCGTCTCGCTCCCCGGTCACGCTCCCCACCCAGTAGATGTTCGACCTCTTGAGCAGCACAGCACAGGTGTGGACCGCTGGAACCTACCTGTGCCCAGATCCGTTTTGATAAAGCACAGTCGGGAGTGTGAGCGTATTTGTTCCTCTTGGGATGTTCTAAGTGCTCTTCTCTTCGGCTGACTTGTAGGAGTAGAGGAGGTGACCCACATGGCCCAGGACAGGTGTTAGTGGACTTTAAGTTCTGGGTAAGGTTTCTGGTCATGAGTGTTGGGTTTGGGGGAGTCAGATTGGCGACAGTGTGCTGGGTTGGCGCCCACTCGCGTGTCGTCGGGGCTCGCCGTCCGGGCCGCCGTCACGGGGCAGGTCTGGTCACCGCGGAGCCTGGCAGCAGCGGTAGCTGACGGGGTGCCCGCTGTACTGCTTTTGCCTGTGACTTTAGAAATGGAAATTGCTAGTTTAAATTGAGCCTTGGAAACAGGATTTTTCTTCTTTTGTTTCCAATGTGGCTTTACTGAAAAGTAAGCTTTGACCTCCCAAGTGAAGCCTAATGGTTCCTCCTGCCATTGGAGGGCAGAATTTAAATGTGTGTTTTGGGGCTCTAAAGCGTGCGTGAGACTAGGCTTGATGCGTGTCCGTCAGAAGACAGTGTCTGCCCGGCTTGGCATCAGCGTGATTGATGTGGAGCTAGCGCCCGCCGCCCGGCGAGACCTTGCCTCGTGCTGCGGATGGCTGATGTGGGGTCGCGCTGCTGTCCGAGCTGTGAGGACCGCGGAGACACTTTCCGTGCTACCACCTCGCCGAGACCGCTCAGGGCCCTACGGCGTGGTCGCGCGGTCATGCCGTCTGGCCGCGCTCGGGATCTCATCGGTGCTGCTGTCGAATTCGGGTTTTGAATTTTTTTCTGGTTAACTGTAGTCTGGTGTGAAATTAACTCTTGTTGGCGGCAGTTGGTAGTAGCAGCCCCGCGCGTTAGAGCGTGATGAGACCGGGGCTTTCCTTTGTAGCGGGAGAAAGAGGTTTGCATCTCGGTCCTGGTTACGACCCAGCACCCACCAGAAACTCCCTGCGTTTCTCAAGCACGTGATGGCCACGGGGCTCTGACGTAAAGTGTGGATCGTAGTTGCCACCAGCTGGGATGTGTCTTGGGTCCTTTAAACCCTCCTGACACCTGTCCTGAAGTAAGCCACGGGGACACGCGGGTTCAGGGAACTTCCTGCCTTTGCTGAAAAGACCAAGTCACAGGCCGGTCAGCATTGGTCCCTGGTTGTCGGTCGTGATCTGTTGTGTGTCCCTCAGGTCACGTGTGTGGTGAGCAGGCCAGCAGGGAGGCACCCTCCCACCCCGGTGACCGTGTCCTTCAGGTCACGTGTGTGGTGAGCAGGCCAGCAGGGAGGCACCCTCCCACCCCGGTGACTGTGTCCTTCAGGTCACGTGTGTGGTGAGCAGGCCGGCAGGGAGGCACCCTCCCACCCCGGTGACCGTGTCCCTCAGGTCACGTGTATTGTGAGCAGGCCGGCAGGGGGGGCACCCTCCCACCCCGGTGACCGTGTCCATCGCCGTTTCTGGAGTCCGGATGCCCACGGGCCAAGTGGCCTCACGGGCCTTTGTGGTCATGCTAACTGGAAGAAATCGAAGGGGGGTCCTGGGGTCCCATAGGGTTTTGGGAAAAGCCAGAGTTTCTGGAAAGAGGTGCATATACTCTTCCCTTTACGCCGTTTCGACTTAGCAAAGGTTTGCTAGGGTCTCCTGTCCTCACACCACCGGGCGGCCCATAGAGACAAGCAGCGCTTCCTGGAGGACCGATCGATTCCAATATTGACTGCCTATCTGATGGGAAGAACGTGGGGTTTTGGTATCTGGGTAGTATTTTTTGAGTTCATAGGTTTTAGAGAAGCAGATATACACAGTTAAAACATATTACTTGAGTTTGCTTCAAAGTCGTCTGCTGGGGGATGATTCTAGAAGAAACAGGCAGCCAGGCCTTCGCTGTTTCCTCCACGTTTGTACGTGCTTGAAATTTCCCATTATAAGAGTGTTTCTGAGTGAGTGTCGCGATCCAGTAACGTGTGGTGGTTTTCCATCTGGAATGAAACCGGCTTCACCACTTCTCACAGCCTCACCCCTCGCGAGTTCAACTCCTACGGGGCCCGCAGAGGTAACGACGCCGTGATGACAAGAGGCACGTTCGCGAATATCAAGCTGTTTAATAAGTTCCTTGGGAAACCGGCTCCGAAAACCATTCACTTCCCGTCGGGACAGATGGTAAGGCTGCGCGCAGAGCGTCGGGCGGCCGCCGCCTGGGTCCAGGCGGGTGCTGAAGGTGTTCGCCTCTGTTCTCGCTCCACAGCTCGACGTGTTCGAGGCCGCTGAGCTGTACCAGAGGGAAGGGGTCCCGCTGATCATCTTGGCGGGGAAGAAGTACGGTTCCGGAAATTCCAGGGACTGGGCCGCCAAAGGCCCGTATCTGCTGGTACTGATGCTTCCATTTTCTCTTCTCGGGGTTCAGGTGGAGGTGCTTCCTCTTGTCAGGAACATCCTGCATTCTTTATGCTTATTTGGAACTCAGATCGGTGGGGTCTTTCTAGGTCTCCTTACTATATATATTCATATCTCTTATTATGTTTATTGTATATAGTAAAGCAAGCCTTTTAGGTCTCTTTATTATATGTTTGCAAACATATAATGCTTCGTAGTGACATAGTTGGGAAATACTCCGGGTTCGACTAGATCTCCGTCGGTCTTGAAGAAACTGGTGCCATGGGGGGAAGGGGGCCCCCGTCCTAAGCTGACGCCCTGGGATGCCGACCCTCTGTGCCCAGTGAGACTTTGACTTGCCCCCCTGCCCTTAACTTTCTCTTTTGGGGGTTCCCAGACTCCGAGGTGGGCCAAGGGCTAGGAGGGGAGCCTGGCCACCTGCTGGGAAGGCACGTCTCACACCCACGCTCGGGGCCGGGCTGCTGGAGACAGCGTCCGGAGCCGCGCTATCCGCCCTCTGCCCCAGGCTCGCTCCAGAAGCCTCGCGGCCGCCGGCCCACAGCCCGCCTAGCTCCTTGAGTCTTTAGTCTCCTCCTAGAATGTGAGTGCTCAGAGGAGCCAGTTCTCCCGTTTCCTGAGGTGGTAATTTCCCCTATTTGAATATTAATTGCAGGTACAGCTTCCCTTTTTTCTCAGTTTTGTCTTTGTGTCTTACGTTGGAGGCTTTGCTCGTACTTGATCCTGAGCGGTCTGGGGGGATACTGCAGCACTGCTTCTGGGCGGTGGTGTCGGCTGGGCTGTGTGTGTTGGGGGCCGGCCGGGAGCCCGCCTGCCTGAGTGGGGGCCCGCGGGCCGTGTGTGCACATGCTTCCCGGCACGCACACCTGCACTTCACGCCCGTCTCGCACGGCGGCCGCCCCCGCTGCCTCCCCTGTGCCTGGCGCCCCCTCGGTCCGTTCTCCACGGGCGATGGCGCTCACAGGGCCAAGGACTGATTCCTGGGTGGCGACAGTACGTCCCTCTCTTGGTGTCCGGAGCCCACGCGTCCACATGGTGCCTCAGCGGGTGCACGGGCTGTGTCTGGGGCATCGAGACGTCCGGGCGGGCAGCACGGGGCGGCTGTGGCTGGAGGACACCGTCCAGGAGAGGCTCCGTCCGAGGACGGCGGGGGAAGGGAGAACCGTGGCTCGGGAGCCTCCCCCTCCAGCTTGTTCCCTCCAGAGAACAGGGACCTGTTGTTGCTCTCCTGGGTGCATCCGCTTGGTGGTTTCTGTCGTTGGACGGCTGCTCAGGGTCAGCTTAGCTTCTAAATACGCGGACAGCCCACGGCTCCTGCCTCTGGGCTGTGGGGACGCACTTCTCTGGGCCACGGGAGGGGGCTGCCGGGCACATACCTGGGTCCGCCCGGATCCCAGAGCCTCCTGAGCCCCGTTGGAGCCAGGCTGCCACGCCCCTCGGGGGCTCCTCGCCGGTTGGCGTCACCGGACTCAGCCCTGCAGGGCACAGGGGCGGGCACGAAGAAGTTAGGGAGCTGAAAACAGAGAAATCGTGCCTCAGTGCTCTGATACGGCGCGGGCCTCCAGCGTGTGCTGTTCGGTTAGGAAGTGTTATGGGGGGCCACAAGTAGATGTTTTCCCTTGAAAACGGTCCAAGAAAGCAACTCGGAAGAGCTACTGGAAGAAATAAAATGCACGCTTGTTACAGGGTGTGAGAGCTGTTTTGGCTGAAAGTTACGAAAAAATTCACAAAGATCATCTGGTCGGAATTGGCATCGCTCCGCTTGTGTTCCTTCCGGGAGAAAACGCAGACTCCCTGGGCCTCTCCGGCAGAGAAACGTTTTCCTTAGTGTTTCCCGAAGAGCTCTCTCCCGGAGTTACGTTGACTGTAAAGGTACGTCCCGCTCTCGCGTCCCTGCTCGTGTCCTGCGCTCCCGCGCGTGTCACCCGCCGGCCCTGCGCCTGTGTGAGTGCGTGAGTGCGTGAGGGTGCGCTGTGGCTTCATTCCCTCGAAGCCCGTAGCCCTGCAGCTGCAACTGAGGAGACGCACAGAGTGCTGGACCCTCAGCCCTGAGAGCCAGACCACACGCGCCTAGCAGCTTGGCCCACGGCCGTGGGGAAGGCCTGAGGGGGGCGGGGGGAGGGGGGAGGCAGGGGCAGCCGGCGGCCCGCGCCCTGAGCTCACTCTTGACCTCTGCTCTGGCTGTGGTCTCAGTGTCGTGAGCTTGAAGCCCGTGTTGGGCTCTGCGCTGGGGTGAGACGTGGTTGTGAACCCTGGGACGCCTGGGGGCTTCTGCCACTCACGTGCTGTTTCTGTGTGTTTAAAGACCAGCACCGGGAAAGTATTCCACGTGATTGCTTCGTTTGACAGCGATGTGGAAGTGACCTTATACAAACACGGGGGGTTATTAAACTTCGTGGCGCGAAAATTCTCGTAGTCTCTGCTCCCGCGGACACCCTTGCGGAGCTGCTGACTGCAGGTGAAGCTCTCATGCTGGACCTGGGGGCCCTCGCCCTGGAGCTCGGGCGGCCCCGTGCGCTCACCGACCTCCCCACGGTGGAAGAGATTATGAATCAACACAGTGGCTGAAATGAAATCTCTGTGATTTTAAATAATATACGAATGGTGCTACTAACATTGCTCAGATCAGCGTGTGCGTGTGCCGCGGGGAGGCCTGTAAGCACGGGGGGTTTTATCCGGCCATTTTGTAAATAAAGGCAGAATTTGAACTCGTGTTGAAGATTCTTACATGAATAACCTCCCTGAAGTTTGTGTCGTTTCGCACCTGTAAAACCATGTCCTGCTGTTCGTGGGCCTCAGACGAGCAGGTTGGAATGCGAGAAGCCAGAGTAGACTCGAAACTTGTGGAAGTTGGAATCTCACTCAGAAACGGACTTTCAGGCCTGAGCTGGACAGGTTTGCAATACAAGCCGGGGTCATCCCAGTGTCCGTCAGATTGTGGGGCTCGACCTGCCCCAGACACCGTCGTTGTGGCCCGTGGGGCCCAGGCCCCTGCACTCGCGGACACGGGCTCAGGTCGCGCTGTGTCTGTACACGGAACGTGCACATGCCGTCGTGTCGGGAATTTGCTGCTGGGCCCCTGCCCGGCCTCACGGTGTCGGGTTCGGTCGTCTTGCTCACGTGATGGGGTGCTGCTGCTTCCTATACCCTGTTGTTTTAGGTTTCATTAACCAAAATGCCACTCTTCTACAGTTGCTGAGAACTGAACCGTGACATGTACCGCGGCTCCTCTGCACCCCTCCCGCCCTCAGTTAATGGTCGCTGCTCAACGCTAAGCGTTTTTTTGAATGTTAGTTATTTCTTAATTATTTAAAATTGATTTTCTGTCCTTTTGAATCCCTGTTTTACCTGGGATGCACGAGTCCATTAATCATGTTTTTGTTTTAACCAAAGCCGTCAGGATAAAACCCGTTGTGGCCGTCTGGACCAGGCTTCCCCACGCGGCCCGGCCGCCGCAGCCGGGATTCTATCTACAGGACGTTTAGCGGCTGTTGGGGAAAAGTTGAGTAATTAATTCCAGAAAGTCCCATGCCTTTTTTTAAATTAAGAAATGAAACTTAGCAGCCAGAAGGTTAATTGTGGACAGCTTCCTTTGACGCTGCTGGGCCGCGGCGGGGGCTGCCGCGCGGGGTCACACGGCTCTGAGCTTCGTGCAGAAGCGCTCGCACCGCCTGGGTCTTCTGAAAAGAGTTGCAAATCTGTGTTCTAACAGTCACGTGGACTGCAGTCTGAGGACATGATTTCCCTTCTTTTTTTAAATTGTTCAGACTATTTTCTGTCATACCTTCACGCTGTGTTCTTGATATGTTGTTACACCCACGTGTCTCTCCCGTGTGTGTTTCATTTACACCAAGACGTGAATCGGGAGTCCCGAGTCAAGTGCGAACACACCTGTTGCATGCTGGGAAGAGGTGGCGGCTCCACATGGCCTGCGTGGGGGCACGTCTGTGTCATCGTGGCTGTGGGTGGCGGCGTGGGCCTTGGCACCAACAGCTGGGCCGGGAGGCCGTCCGGCGCGTTCCCTCCGCCTGGTCCAGCACCGGGACCCGCAGACCTCAGGCCCCGGGAGCAGAGCCGAGGCTCCCGGCCTCCCGCTCCCGCCGCTGGCCCAGGCCTCTGCGTGCACGGAGGTGACATCTCTGGCTTTCGTTGTGTTGACTCTCTCGGGGTCATCGGGTGTTTAAAAAGATGCAGGATGTTGTGGAAAGGAAGTACAGTAGGCACGAGAGAAAAGCAAATGGGTGTTGGCTCTTAGGCTGCATCTGAATGCTGTTCACAACAGCAGCATTTTCCTCATCTTCAAAAAACGATGCTGCCTGCCGTTGCCACGCTTGCAGCCTTCCGTGCCGCCGCCCCCGTCGAGGGGACGCCGGGGACCGGCATCGTGACAGCTGAGAGGCATCGTGACACTGGCCGTCGGTCCCCGAATGTGACGGCATCACCGTCGCCGTGGCCGGACTGCTCAGAGCGTGCGGTTCCACGGGAAGAGTGTTTGCCTCTCGCTTCTGGGTGACGGGATGCAGACGCGACGCGGCTGACAGATTGATGGGGGGGTCGTGAAAGACACCCGTCTTTGCCTTTAGGTTCAGAAGGTGCTCAGATACTGGACGCCGAGCTCGGGGAATAAAAGGGGGAGTGGACGGACTTGGGCTTTTCCCCTGAAGTGTGATAGTGCCCATGTTTCTATCAATTCTACATATATGACTATGAGACCATGTATCTCAAGTAACTACAAATCATTGTCTATTATTTAAAACCAACAAAACAATGTAACAGTTTTCAGTTCAATCATGTTAAGTATTGTATAAAAGTATATTGGAGGCAAAGTTTGGTTGATGAGAATTGTGTATATGTTATTGATGCTGTAAATTATTTTTAATAAAGAAAATTGTATTATCACGTCTCATGCTATAAAATATTTTGTGATGGATTGAAAATAAAACACCATAACTTAAATACGACGGCATCCAGAAATTCCTCTTCTAGGGTGTTTACATAAGTGTTGAGGGGTTAGTCATTCCCGATACGATGGCCAGAAAGAGCCGTGGTCATCCCCGTCCCTCTTGCCAGTCTGGGGCCCCTGAGAATCATCCCACGTGGGGTAGCCCCATGGGAACCATGAGGAAGTCGAACTCCATGCAAGCGTTATCCCAGCGGGTCCTCAGGTCTATGGAATCCCGTTTGTGGAAAAGGCTGTTCTCTCACCCAAAGCATGACCCCTGCTGCAGGCAGCCTTTTCCCGAACGTTCATGAGATGGGGACGGTCTGTGCCAGCCAACCCAGTCCTCGGCTGTGTTCCGATGGTTAAAGAGACTGTATAACACAAAAAATGTCACTTCTACAATTACCTCCTCGTCTTGGTTCCCTCTGATCTGTGTGCCCGAAAACACTCGTGCACCCACACATCACACAAGTTTAACCAGGGAGCTGGTCCTTCCACGGCTGGGGCTTCACATAACTTCCGTTCCGCGGTCTCCGTGTGCAGGGGATTTATGCTAAAGTCCACACCTCGGACTGAATTGGGTGTCTCGTGCTATTACCTGTGGATTCCAGGAGGAAATGGCTTTTCTTGAGGCAGGATGTTTTTCTGAGCCTCTTCACGTTGCGATCAGCTGCCTCCTCCGTCCATCGGCTCCCCTTAGTCGGTCAGAGCTGGGAGCCAGGGCCCTGGGCCTCCATCTTGGAGCAGTGTTCTGTGATCTAAAAATACCTGCCCTTTCTACCACTCTCACTAGCAACCTGAGCAAGCCATTGAAGTCTACTACAAGGTGGTACTCATGGGGGCACTTGGCCGGCTCCGTCGGAAGAGCACGCGCCTCGATCATGAGATCGTGAGTTCATGCCCCACATTCGCTGTAGAGATTAGTTAATAAACCCTAAAGCAATCTGGCATTCATAAACCAAGGCTGGTACATTATTACGGATTTTCTGACGATTGCAGTTTCGTGTTCTGTGAAGTGTGTGTTGCCGGAGGCTCGCGCTGACCGGGTCTGGGAGAGCAAGGGTCCCGCCCAGCGGCCTCAGTGCTGGCGCTCTGGTCACAGCTCTCCTTTGAGGCCACTTTGGGTTTTCGTTTATTAGGTGAGCTGCAGCCTGTTTGTTTTGATATGATGCGAGTTGTCTGATCCGTTTTCCAAACTACCAGACTGAAAAAGCTTGTTTCTTTTAACTTCAAAATTACACCTGTCCAGTCCCCGCATGTCACTGAGATTTGAGGCTTTTCAGCAACCTGCGGCGTCCAGGCAAGGGAGCGGCCGTGGCCTGGGCTCTGAGCGGCAAGCTCGCCCTGCCAGCGGTCCCTTTCCTTTCCCTCCAGGTGTTGAGCCCTGAGCTCCGAGAGCCCCTACCTTTGTGGCCCAGTGGCCAGGTGGAGACGAAAAACAATTGGTAATCCCACAGTGGCATCACCGTTCTTACCAGATTGGTGCTTTTTTCATTAGGATATCCATGATTCAGCATGTGTTACAAACCTTAGAAACGTTCATTCTCTTCTCAGCACTATGTGCAGTGTGTCTCAAGGACATAATTAGAAAAGCGCAGAAGATTTATGTATGAGGATATTATAAAAGACAGAGTTGCTCATTTAAAATGAGAGGCGGGGGCTCCTGGTGGCTCAGTCCTGGAAGCATGCTGTTCCCCTGGGGAGGTGCGGCCATGGATGGGGACGGGGTCCACAGCTCCCTCACCTGTGTGCCTCCCACCTCCTGTTTTTGCTGCCTCTCGGGTCACCAGCCGCTCCTGAGTTCGAGCTCCATGCTGAGAGTAGAGATTACTTAAAAATAAGTGAAAGGGCAGGTTACAAAACACAGTCTAAAGAAGGCAGTGTGGGTGGAAAGGGGCCGCCACGGACCTAGGGCAGCTGCTTCCTCTCTCGGTTTCCAGGTTCAGTCTACATCCCATCACCATCCCTTCAGCCCAGGAAGAGCAGAGAGGAGGGAAGACAGGAGCTGTCTGGGCAACAGCAAGCTGAGGGCCTCAAGAGGCCATTAGGAGTCATATTTGGGTTGTGGGACACGGCACCCTGAAGGGACTTCCAGACAAGAAAGCCCTGAAAATACAACCCTGCTCCTTGGAGATGAGAGCAGAGCAGAGCAGAATTACCATGACCCAGGAAGGAGGCCAGGTTGAGAGGCCTGAGGAAGCTCCAGGTGACCAGGCCAGGGGCTCCCCGCATGCCCCCCACAACGGGAGTGCTGTACCCCCAGTGGGAGGGGTTGCTGTACCCGCAGGGGGAGGGGGTGCTGTGCCCGCAGGGGGAGGGGGTGCTGTACCTGCAGGGGGGGGGGTGCTGTACCCGCGGGGGAGGGGGTGCTGTGCCCACAGGGGGAGGGGTGCTGTACCCGCGGGGGAGGGGGTGCTGTACGTGCCCGGGAGGGGGGCCCTCCAAGAAGTCCTGCCCAGCGCCCCGGCCGCAGGGACCCCCGCCCGGCGGGCACCCGGTGGTCTTCTGCAGGGGAGGACCCGGAGGCCGCCCCGTCGCTCCCGCCGTGTCAGGTGCTCGGCCCGCGGGCCTGGGAGCAGGGGCGCGTGTGAACCCAGCGTCCTCGGGCCGCGCGGGGACCCGGCTCCAGCGGCAGCGCGACGCCCTGAATCCGCGGGAAGCCGCTGCGGCGCCGCAGGGGGGACCCGCGGGGACCCTTTCAGGAGCAGAAAGCCAGCCTCCGGGCTCTCTGCCAGGGGGCGGGCGGGATCGCGCAGACCCAATCAGAAACAAGAAGATCAATTACGTAAGAGGAATCCGGATTCTGACTGGAGGGACCACCGAGGGGAGGCGGGGCAGGTCTGAGGAAAGCCAATCAGAAGCCCTATTCCCCTGGTCGGGGCGGGGCGGGCCGCGGTCCAGCCTCGCCCCCCGATGGTGTGCGCTGGTTGGTGGCGGGGGTTAGCGAGGCGCCAATCAGAAGTCGGGGTTCGCGGGCTCCGGCTGGCTTGGCCGCCGCAGGATCGAGCGCTGCTGGGGAGCGGTGTCGCGGCGGGATCGCGGGTCGCTGCGGGTGAGCCGGCAGGGGAGCGCGGGGGCCGCCCCGACAGCACTGGGGGTGCACCGGGGGCCCTGTGGTGCGGCCGTCCGCGGTGGCCTGGGGACCCAGGGGCGGCCGCAGCCCCCCGACCCGTGCGCCGCGGCCTCCTTGTTTTCCTGCCCCTGGTCGCCAGCCGCTGCCCGGTTCTGGAGCACCCCACTCGCCCCGGCACCCCAGCGGCGCACCGGGTGCCCGGGGCTGGGCGCAGGGGTCCCCGACGTGCCCTGGACGCGACCCCGCTCTGCACCCTGCCAGGTGGCAGCAGGGGAACCGAGGGAGCAGGGCCCGTGCGCAGGCGAGTGGAGCTAAGCCGCTGTGCGCGGTCCGGCCCGGAGCGGGGAGAACCCAGATAACTGGGCCCTTCGCACCGGCGCAGTGCAGAGTTGGGGTCCAGCGCCCCGGGTGTGGGCTCGGAGAGCGTCTGCTTCGTCATGCTTTCCCAGACTCCTGGGGAGCCCGGTGGGCCGTCGGACTGCGGGGCCAGCCCCAAGGACGGAGCAGCGGCCTCCAGGGTCTGGCTTCTCTTCCTCGCCCTGTCCCGGCCAGCGCCCCAGACTTCCGGGGACCCCGGAGGACGGACAAGCACGGCTGTTTCTTTGTGCTCATTTACTTTCCAGCGCTGACCTAGTCTGTGCCGTTAGTTTTCATCATTTGAGTCCTTGTGTTAAAAAAAAAAAAAAAAGGCAATTTTTAGCTCCAAGAGAAAGCATTGCAGAAACATAGGAAGTTAGCGCGGGTGGGACTCTGGGGGGGGGGACCCCTACTTAGTGGAGATGTGACCACTCCGCCCTTTGGTTTTGGAGGCCAGTTGTTCCACCGGGACTAAATGACACTTTCTTTCTCCCAGCAGAGTGAATTCTTCCCTCCAGGTTTTTTGTTTTGTTTTGTTTTTTTAATTGTGGTAAAATACACTGGATCGGCTCAGCTACTCTTTGTACCAGATCATGTTTTGAGGGTGAAAGCTGCAGACACTGCTTTCCACGCCCTCAAGTCTCCACCCGCTCCTTCCAGAAGGTCTGGAAGCATTTTCTAGGCTGGAAGGGAGACTGGCCTCCTCCACTTGCCTCCTAGGTCCCTTCTGTCTTTAAGGACTTATAATCCATATCAAATTCAGAATTATCCTGACATCCTTAACACTTTGGCAGTTGAAAAACTGTGAGCTCAATTCATGTTGGAGTGAAAGCTCTCAAGTATTTTGAACTTAAAATATTATTTTTTAAAAAAGATTTTATTTATTTATTTGACAGAGAGAAACACAGCTAGAGAGGGAACACAAGCAGGGGGAGTGAGAGAGGGAGAAGCAGGCTTCCCGCTGAGCAGGGAGCCCGATGTGGGGCTCGATCCCGGGTCTCCGGGATCATGACCTGAGCCGAAGGCAGTCGCTTAACCAACTGAGCCACCCAGGCGCCCCTGAACTTAAAATATTCTTAATATTGGCTTTGTATCAGTTTATAAACCCCAAGAAGGAATGTTAAAATTTCCTGCCAAGTCTTTAAGCCCAAATAACAGTGTGATAGGATATGTTGGTTCCCAGAAGTTTCAGGTGAAAGGATTACATTTTGAAAATCCATTCAGGCTTTGTCACAACATCGTTACTGAACAAACCTGGAAAGCAAATACTCTGGTCAGAAAGTAAACAGGAGAAGGGATTGGCAAGAGGGCAGTGACTATGACAGGTGGGGGAACCCACCTGTGGCGGGAGTGGCTGGCTGCCGGCTTGAGGGCGGGAAGAAATCACTTTGGGAAAGAGGGTCTAGGAAGGCAGGGATGGGGAGAGGAATGGCATTTTAGGCTAATATCCTTTTTTAAAAAATATCTTTCAATTTATTTAACAGAGAGAGAGAGAATACAAGCAGGGGGAGCAGCAGGCAGAGGGAGAAGCAGGTTCTCTGCTGAACAGGGAGCCCGATGTGGGACTTGATCCCAGGACCCCTGGGATCATGACCTGAGCTGGAGGCAGAAGTTTAATGACTGAGCCACTCAGGCGCCCCTAGGCTAAAATTCTTATCATCACTTGAGTCCCACACAGTAGACTTGGGGCTGAGGCAGGGAGGGGGTCATATGGATGAGCCCCAATGTGCCTCCCTGAATTTTATCCCCCTCCCCTCAAAGGAGTAAGGTGAACTTTGGATTTCATAGATCAGAAGTGATTAGACATTCATGGACACAGCATGATTTTCGGAGCTTTGAGAAAGTCCTAGGATCCCAGCTGTGGCCCCTTGTCCTGGCCAGTCTCTGTAAATCGTAAAATTTACAAGCAGTGAGAGGCACAGATCTTGCTTAAGTTTTAAGTTTCCACAAATGTATATATCCGTGTAAGGAAAGCATAGTTGAGCTAGAGAAATGTCCCTCCGGAAAGCTCCCTCCTCCACCTTCTAACCGGAAGCCATAGCTGTCCTGATTTCTGTCGATAAGCGTTCACTCTTCTTCTTTTTTTTTTTTTATTGTTACTAAAATTTTTTTCCCCAGTGTTCCAAGATTCATTCCCCATGCCCCACACCCAGTGCTCCCCGCTTTAGGTGTCCCCAGTACCCACCACCAGGCTCTCCCATCCCTCCACCCCCCTCCCTCCAAGTCCCTCAGTTTGTTTCTGTGTCCAAAGTCTCTGTTGTTTCGTTTCCCTCCCTAGATTACCCTACTTCCCATTTGCTTTCCTTCTCCCACTGTCCTCCAGTTTGCCCCTCATGCACCGCAAGTCAGTGAGACCATGCGATACTTGACTCTCTCTTCTTGGCTTATTTAAGCGCTCACTCTTCTTGACCTTCTTCTTGTATAACACTATGTTCCTTGAAGCACCATCCGAGTTACGCCCAGGAATAGGCAGCCCACCTCCACGAT
>PITA01028440.1:0-19391 GCA_004023965.1 Spilogale gracilis
CTTTGGGGTAAATGCCCAGTAGTGCAATTGCAGGGTCATAGGGTAGCTCTATCTTTAATTTTTTAAGGAATCTCCACACTGTTTTCCAAAGCGGCTGCACCAGTTTACATTCCCACCAACAGTGTAAGAGGGTTCCCCTTTCTCCGCAGCCTCTCCAACACTTGTTGTTTTCTGTCTTGTTAATTTTGGCCATTCTGCCCAAGTCCCCCTTATGACTTAACTTTCCCTTCATTGGATCTAGGCTTTGACCTCTTCCTCTTAAATCTATGCACCTCATCTCTTGTTCCCTCCTGCCTCCTCAAGTTTTCCCTTATCTGTACCTCTAGCTTCATGAGGAAGAACACAGCAACTGAGCACCAAAGACCCTTTCATTAAGTAGAAAGACTGAGTGCCCACCCTTGGGTATTTTCCCATTTGCACTGAACTCTGGCTTAACTGGAGGAATGAATTGGTAATGGAGGGATTTCAGGCAGACTGCTGGGGCAGAGAATGGATTGGCAGTTTTTATTGGCATTTGTATAATTAATGAGTTAAAATAAATGACCAAAATATGCATTCTATCATACAAAGGACACACACAAATCATATTTGTGCCTCCAGGGACGTGGTGACTCAGGACATCGGTCATAAACCTATGGAGTAAAGACAAGGATTATAGAAATGATAGAATAGCATAAGATACAGTATATGACATGCCAAGCTGAGAGGATGGGCTAGAAAATAGTATTCTGAACATTTGTTGTGGTCCAGTTGCTATACCAAGCACTTTCATTTATTCTATTTAATCCTTTCCAAACTCTTTAAGTTAGGCTTTATTATTTTTATTATGAAGATGGCAAACCTAAGGTTCAGAGATGTAAAGCAAATAGTGTTGAAAGTCACCCGACTGGAAGTTTCTTGGCAGGGAAAGAGGGTAGATTGGCTTGTCCATCTTTGAGAAACACAAGACTAAGGAAAGGAAGCATATTCTGGGGCCCACCTACATCAGAACTACCTGAAGATTTCTCTAAATAAGGATGTCTGTGCCTCACCATACAGTTATTAAGTCAGAATTTCTGGGAGTGCAGTATAAAATCTGAATTTTGAAGAAATTTTTTATTAAGTTCAGTTGGTCAGTTTTTCTTTTGTTGTGCATTTTGTATTTAATTTAAGAAATCTGCTTAACTCAGGTCACAAAAATATTTTCTTCTTATGTTTTCTTTAGTAGATTTTCTGCTGTAGGTTTAGGCTTTCTCTGTGATCCATTTGGAGTTGATGTTGTATTCAATGTCTTCCCTTAACCTGGGAGACACCTTTGTGAATTACTCCTTAAAAAAACTTATTTTTTGTGTGTGTGATCTATCCAATTTCTGTTGGACCTTTGCTGATAGACCCTTTACCAGCTTTCAATCTTTGAACACTATTGTTTGGACTTACAGACAACTTTTGGGTTAATTGGAAAATTAAGTTTCTGTTTCATATTACCTTTGTTTTCATTTTTTTTTCCCCTTCAAGAAGAGAAAGAAAAAGTAAACACTTACTTGAAGAGAAGCTTTTGAGAGCATATATTGACTGATTTACTCTTCCACACCAGAGTGTAAAAAGTACTATCAATGTTTGGTTTAAAGATAATTGAAGGATATGAAAAGGTAAAAACTCTCAGTTATAAAATAAATAAGTCATAGGAATGGAATAGACAGCATTGGGACTATATTCAATAACACTGTAATAACTTTGGTGACAGACTTATCGTGAGGATCCCTTCATAATATACAACAAAGTTAAATCTCTATGATGTATACATGAAACGAATAGGAAATTTTATGTTGATTACAAAAAACAAAACCATGGCAGAATCCTGTAACCCCTGACCCACCTCTCTCCCCACCCCAGGAAGGTAATTTATATTGCCTCTTTGGTGTTGCCAGACTACCTTAGATATGGCTCTATTATAGGGCTTCCCTATGTCTTGAAGACAAGTCATGTCCCCTTTGTCTTTGTGTCTCCAGAGAATAGCACAGAAATAGAGCTGGTTGTCTGGTTACAAAGGCCCACTCTCAAAGAGCGACTAACAACGCAAGGAGATTAAGAGAGCAAAGGCCCTGTTTCCACGTGGATGGATTACGTATGTGGGTCCCATCTCTGAGATTTTGACACAGGCCTTGCGAGATGGTCCCAAAGTCACAGAGAACTGAGGCCTTGAGACTCTTTTTTTTTTTTTTTAAGATTTTATTTGTTTATTTGACAGAGAGAAACACAGCGAGAGAGGGAACACAAGCAGGGGGAATGTGAGAGGTAGAAGCAGGCTTCCCACCGAGCAGGGAGCCCAATGAGGGGCTCGAGGCGGAGCTTGATCCCAGGACCCCAGGAACATGACCTGAGCCGAAGACAGACAGACGAGTCGCTAAACCACAGAGCCACCCAGGCGTCCCAATTGAAACTCTTTTTAAAGACCTGTGGATCCGCCATGACTGGTGTCTGCTGGGCATGTGATTCCCTCCTAATCCTCAAATAAGAAGGAGCCATAGAACACAGAGAAACATCCAATGAGAGTCTGTAGTGTGGAGCTATTTAAGAAACATGATTATCATATTCTTTCATAAACTTAGATCAGTATGTAGTAACAAAAGCTGATTACAGTCTTTTTGTTGTTGTTGATCTTCTCTATTGCTTTCCTTCCCCCTATTTTTCTTCCTATTTTCTACTTAGATCATTTAAAACTTTTCAGGTCATTCAAATAAAAATTTTACTTTCTTGTCTGTGTGTGTGTGTGTGTGTGTGTGTGTGTGTGTGTGTAATAAGGTCCCAGTTATCGCAGAATAAAGTAGCCAACTTTAGATTTCTAGAAAATTCATTTAACTCACATTTAACATGTTTCAAATGATTGGAGTTTTAATTAATGACATCCCTTTTGATTTTGCAAGTAACTTTGTAAGTTTCTTAAAGATGAGACTGACTATAGACAAACTTGATTTAATCAGAAAGAGCTCAGCTGGGGTGCCCCATGGCTCAGTCAATTGGGCGTCTGCTTTCGGCTCAGGGCATGATCTCAGGGCCCTGGGATCGAGCCCCAAGTTAGTGAGCAGGAAGCCTGCTTCTCCTTCTCCCTCTGCCTGCTGCTCCCCCTGCTTGTGCTCTCTCACTCTCTGTCAAATAAATGAACAAAATCTTTAAAAAAAGTAGAAATAGCTCATTCACATTTGTTCTGCTGGTGATGTATAGGATACTTCACCCAAATTAGGAAGCTCATTACTTATAGTACTGTCAGATAATGAAGTTATATGTATGTGAGTATGACTCTTTGTGTGTTCATTGCTTTTTCTTTGTGTCTTCTTGTTCTTTTTCTCTTGTTACTAATTGCCTGGGGTAGATTTTCTTTCAAATTTGCACATTTAGTCTCTAGCTGGGGAACAAACCAGTTAGCATAGTGTGCTGCACAGGAGTGAGATTTGGAGACAGAACAATTAGGTGTTTGACACAAAATGGTCTCTGTTCTAGTTGGGTGCTTCCTAGACTCCTTGTGCATCGGAATCCCTTGAGGATGTTGTAAAAATGCAGATTCTAATTCAGCTGGCTTCTGGTAGACCGCGGAATTTTGCATTTCTAACAAAGCACTCAGTGACGCTATGGATGCTAATTTAAGGCTCACACTTCAAGTGCAAAGTTAGATGGTTGGGGATTAACACAAATTTGGTCATTAGTTATAGGGGACATTGCTGTGAAGTTTTAACATATATTTTTTTCAAATGTTGTTGATACATAGCCTCTGTAAAATGTGTTGGCTTCCTGAGAGATTGGTTAGAAGGATCTAAGCAAAATATGACTCAGCTGCCATCTAAAAATCAGAGCTCTGTGAATGAAATTAATATGCTTAAGAGAAAAATCTTGGGCCAACAGAGAGTTCTTTGGTCAAGAAAATGAAACTAAGCTTGTCGTCAGTCTACCTTGAGTGGGTTAGAAATGGTTTCAGGAGAATGTAGACATTGTGATAATTCTCTCTGGTGTCTCCTCAAATTTTCAAGTGCTTTAGCACATACGCTTGACGTCATTTATCTTCTGGACAGTCTTGGGGGAGAACCATGTATCTGTCTTTTTGGAATTTTGCTTAGAGGCTTGGGATTGTGGCAATTACCTAGCAACTGTTGACCAATCTGTAGGAGAGTGGCTTTTCTCTCCCCTTGTACTTTCTCAGGCTCCTCTGCTCCTTAGGGCTATTCTGGCTCCCCTTAATCAAAGATACTTTACAAGAAGTTGATTTAGGCAGAAGGTGACAATTAGGTTTTTTTGGCGGGGGAGGTCAATGCGGATTGATGGTTAGTGGTTGAGGGATTGATACGTTGAAAGCATTCTAAAGTTCGGTTAAGAATCATGAATTGTGTCCAAGAGTGTAGGAGTGAAGTATGTGTGTCAGATATTTGAGGTCCCTAATCTAACCTTAAAAGCCAGAAGACTCCTTGACAGACTACTGGGGCATTGGTTCATGAGTCCTAAGCCCCATAACCAGTAGAACCAGCTCCATATGTTGTTTCCCTCTTTCTTATTTTTGGCACCATTGCACCTGCATTGGAAGGTAATATGCACGTTTTGGCATTAGGAGTGATTTCTAATTACGCAGGCAGATGCGATTTTGTTTCTTGTCTTCTCATTCTTATCAGCTATCCTGTACCATGGGAATTTCTGAAGAGACTTTGTTTCCTAACTAAATAAAGGAACAAGATTTGTTACTCAGCCTAGCTGGCTTTCTTTTTAAATAATCAGATTGTCTGCTTCCTGAAGGGTGTCCACCCCCTCCCCCTAGCTGGGAAGCTACCACCTGTCACTCTTTGGTTGATTACTAAAGAACATCCTGTCTTGCTTGTGCTTTGCACCGCGATGTGTTCCCAAGTCCCCTGGTCTAGACTCTGATGGCAGTGGGGAGGGTTTATGTGGTATATTCATCCTTTAAATAAAATCCCCTCTATGAGATTGAAGCAAAGATCTCTTTTATACTCCACTTGGGCCATTGACAGGACATTTTTTGTCTTTAGCCTTAAGAAAAGGCAACAAGTCACTGTTACCCATGTCAATTCAGAAATGAGTTCTGGGTTTGCTGGTCTCTCAGGGAGTGGGAATTGAGCTGGTTGGTTCATTTGAAAGTTCTGGGTCTGCCTTCTGCTGGGTCTAACTGGTAACCTTGGGAAAGTTGTCAGCCTTTCTGAGACTTCATTTTCTCATGGGCAAGTTGGAGATAATAATAGATATCTCCTCGGGGTGGTGAGAATATTCTGGAAACTCAGCATTTATCTTGATGTTTATCACATCCTTAATGCAATAGGTACCCAATAAATGTCCTTTTCTCTCTTTTTTCTTTTTGTGTTTAATGTCAAGTCTTTTTGTGTTTTGTTTTGTATTGATTTTCTTTTGATGCTAATAATTAAAGTGTTCCCAAAATTTCTGTTGTCACAGGATTTTCGAGGCAGAGTCAAGTGCCAATAGAGCTGAGAAGGGAGTGAGGCTTTGGGAACACCAGGGTGCCAGGACCAGTTGAATGGAGAGTGGGCAGAGTCCAGAAACCTCCAGACTGAGTCAATCTTTAAGGGATTGCTGGATTATTATTTTCAGGGCTTCATTTATTCGGAGGCCATTGAAGCCTAGCAAGGGAAAAGTTATCATAGAAATGTTTAGAAATACATCCTCCAAATAAGGCTGGAGGGACCTAGGTTTCAACAATTCGTTAATCCATTCAATGGTTCATGGCCTGAGAGTTCCTAAGCCCTTTCTGTTTGCCAGGCAACCATGTCCCTCCTTGCCTCAAAGAGCTTGTGGTGGAGTGCTGTACTGCTAACTTTGGACCATGTGATATGTGTCTTTATGTAACTGAAATGATGGAGATAAAGCTACTTTTATGAAGTATCTTAAGACCTGCCCTCTCTTTTATAGCATTTCCCCCCACCCTACTTCATCCTCCCTTCTTCCTGGACATAGAGAAGTGTTCTTGGAGAGAGATGGCATGTCCCAGTCTCCCTTGCAACTTGGTGACACGGAGTTCTCCCCATTGGAACTTGAGCAAAAATGATGGGACCCATTTTTGTATCCCTTGCTTAAAAGGAAATCCTTCGCTATGAGTTTTCACTCATTCTTTCCCTCTGTCAGAAGGGCCATGCCAAACAACTTCGGAAGGCAGTTGAGGATAACAGCCCTCCCTGCTTGTCTGCTTCCAAGGGTGGCCACATGGACCATTACTGGCTGCCTGCCCTGGACTGGCAAATGGGAAAGCAATGAACTAAGTAAGTACTTTCTGTTAGGGTCCGTGGTTAAAGGAATGAGGCTGATACAAAAGCGAAGGTCAAGCAAGGCCTTATTTCACACCAAACATCAGAATTTTTCTGACTGGTCAGAGCCCTGGTCAATCAGGGTGGCTTCCAGAGAGAGCGTGTGGCCCCACCCATTCTTACAAGCTAGCTTTTATAGGGCAGTCACAAGCTGATTCTTTCACTCTACCCTGATGATGAATACATCCAAACTGTTAAATTCATAATCTTTTACAAGATTGACTTGTATCACAGAGTGGCTTATCAGGGGATCGCCATTGGTCGGGGTCCAGGAGGTTAAGGGGATTAACTGATTAGGTGTACTTGGTCTTAAGTACCCGGAATTGGCTGCCCATTCTTAGTTCGCATCTCTACACACCCCCGGGATGGGAGGTTGAGGGGGTTAACTGACTGAGCATCTCCCCCAACCTGGCTCACCTTTGTTTTCCAGGGGCCCTTTACCCATACCTCCTGGAGCTGTTTCTCTGAGTAAATAGCAAGGTGGCTTGGACTTCTAAATAGGTCCTTACACTTTCAGCCACTGAATTCAGGGACCTGTTTATTCTAGCTTTTGTTGTAACAAATTAAGTTGTCATGGCTCTTCTGAGGGTTTAAGGTAGCTCCGAATAATAAGAGTATGACTTGACTGCCAGACACTTTGATGATTTTGTTGGTCACATGAGATTCCTGGTGGTATGAGTCAGAATTATTCTGGGTCCAAGCTCAACTCTTCCATATCTAAGATTTTATACACTCCCAAACTCAAACAACTTCTCAAATCTTCAGGTATCAAAGAGTCAAGATCCAATCTTTTTCCAGGGTATTACCTCCTTTGCTAGTCTAAGATTTGCAAAAGCAAGAAAGAAGCAAGTATTTGTATTTTACATATGAGTGGTTCTTGTTTTTCTTGTTGGTGGGGAGGATTAGAGATATAATCTGGAGGCAACAATGAAAGCCAGTACCAGACCATTCAAAGTCATGCTTGAGAAGATGGTGTCAGAAAAAGAGGGAGGGGACTTGTTTCAAGGGCATCTTGTTCAGGTAACACAAGCATCCTGGGAGCCCCACCTCGATCAAGCAGCTTCATCCTTGTCCCATTTCTGAAATCTTATCTGCATCTTATCTGCATCCTCAAAGGCCACCTTATGTGGCTTTCAAAAGGTCAACTTTTGAAACTTCCAACTTCCCATTCGTTTGCTCATTCATTAATGGAATAGTTCCTGAGTGCCTCCTTTATGCCAAGAAGATTATAGATATGTATTTTAGTGGGGACATAATTGAGAAAGCCTGCCCCATGAAGGCAGGACTTGAATATGCAAGAAGCACAGCAGGGATCAGCACAGGAGAGCAGGGCATAGCACGGAGCAGGTGTCTCCTGTCACTCAGCAGCCTGTGTCTATTGTGACAAAGGCATATGATTAATTAAACATAGAGACTCTATGTATGTTCTCTCAGTTGCTAATTGCAATTAGTTGCAGGAGCACTGAACATATTGCTCTGCATGAATGTCGGGACATTTCACTGGATTCCCCTTGGATCTCTGAGAAGCCGCAATTAAGTTCACTAATTATTCCCTTCACCACATGTGCTTCCCTTAAAGTAGAACCAAACTAATGAATGTTGATCTTTTAAAAACTTTTTTTTTCTTAAAGGCCATCTTGGCTGCCATCCAATTAGCACCCACAACAGCTCCTTCGACAAAATCACAAATATCATATCCATCAAGGCTAGCCAGGGAGAGGAAGCAAATTTCAGTCTCAGGAATCCTTTCCTTTCTTCTTCAGGGAGGGAGAGGCTCTCTGCACTAACAGAATATGTGTGGTGCTTTTGGTTAAATAGACTTTGAAAGATTTTGTAATTGGCCTCTCTGCAGTGACCCATCCTTAGCGTCTGGTGGTAGGGAGTTGGCGAATCAGAGATGTGTGCCATGGTCTAACTAGGAGGGCAGGGTAACTTTAAAATCCTACTTTCATGCCAGCTGCCCACGGAGAGTAGGGCAGGGTGCTTTCCTGCCCCGCCTGTGATCTGGGCATCCTTAATTCAAACGTCTTTCTCAAATTCTTATGACTTTTGTCAATATTTCTTTGACTGAGTGTGTGTGTGTGTGTGTGTGTGTGTGTGTGTGTGTGTGTAGAGAATGAGTTACATGCTCATGGATTTTCCTATATCAAGTCCTCACTCTCCACACTGTGTTGATTCTCTCAGCACTTGATTTTCTCTCTTCATCTCTCTCTCTCTCTCTCTCTCTCTCTCACACACACACACACACACAAACACGCGCGCGCGCACACACACACTTTCTCAAAGCATTCATGAGAATTTGAGGACAGGATAGTGGTAGATTCACATCACCCAAACAAACTCAAACAGAAAAGCTGACATCACTGTCTTCAGATGCCCTTTAGGCATCTCGCCCCAAAGAGTTCTTCACCCATCCACGTCCGGCTGAGTCTGTGGGTCAGGCACAGAGCATCTTGCTCTTGGTCCTCTAGAGAGCAATTTCATTGTTCTCCTCTGAAGGTTTTATGCTTCTTCTGCCTCAGGTGTACTCCTCAGTTTGTGTGTGTGTGTGTGTGTGTGTGTGTGTGTGTGTGTGTGTGCATGTGTGTGTGTGCATGCGTGCGCGTGCATGCTAGTGCCTGTGTGTTTTAAAGTACCAGGAGAGGGGCTCCTGGGTGGCTCAGTTGGTTAAGCGACTGCCTTCGGCTCAGGTCATGATCCCGGAGACCGGGAATCGAGCCCCGTCTCGGGCTCCCTGCTCCGCGGGAAGCCTGTTTCTCCCTCTCTCACTCCCCCTGTTTGTGTTCCCTCTCTCGCTGTGTTTCTCTCTGTCAAATAAATAAATAAAGTCTTAAAAAAAAATAAAGTACCAGGAGAAAGAGGGAGAGGAAGTCAGAGAGAATTCTCTCTCCTCCAGGAGAGCTTGTTCCCGGGCCGGCTGCTAATAGTACTGGCTTTGTCGTTGCCACAGTGCCTTCTCCTAACTACCGCTTGTGCCTGGAGCGCCAGTGAACTCTTTAATACACCACCTCTCGTGAGTGCAGCAATAACCTTGTGAGCCACATTGTGCAAATAAGAAAACTGAGCCTCCAGGGGATAAATGCGCAAATGTGCACAGTTTGTTTTTGGCAAAATGTTTTTTCTGTCTAATCATGCTCTTGGATTGCTGCTTCTTGGAGGTAGAAGAGAGATCAGGAAGTAGTCAGCCATCCAACCCTGCTGTCTCTTTGCCCTCCAAATGCCATCTTGCTTTGAGGCCAGCCTCTCAGGTGCATGAAGCAGAATGTGAGAGAAGCCAACCCACACTGGATTATTTGCAATGTTTCTCGATCCCAACACTAAGGACATGTGGGAGAAGACAATTCTTTGTCATAGGTAGAGAGAGGTGTTCTGTGCATTGTAAGATGTTTAGCAGCATCTCTGGTCTAAACTAAATATTTAGTGGCCTACCCACTAACTCTGGATGAAACTCCTACTTCCAACCTTGTAACTGTCAACGATTTCTCCAGACATTGCCAAATGTTCCCTGGGGAGCCAAAAAGTTATCATTACGCACCCACTGTGATGATGGTTTCTGATCCTCATGACTTGGACCATGGAAGTCAGTCGTGTTGAGCAGCTCAGAAAGAAGGTGCATGCAAATTCTGTGGTTAAAAAAAAAAAAGACATCTTTGGAAATTCATGTTTTCCTTTACTGGAAAAAAACCAAAACATATGCCTTCACTTTAGTGGGACAAGGGAAGATAAACCTACTGATCCTTCCTCTCCAATGCATTAGCACCTCTGATGGGACATTGCTGCCGAAAGCTCTGGCTTTTACAGCAAATGGTACAGACAGTGCCAAGAACCACGAGTCAGTCGTTTAGGGAAAACACAGGGTATTTGAACAGCTTGACACCGTGAAGGCATAAATTGTCTGGAGAGACAAATGTGAGCTGGAGGGATTTGTGGATGTGGCAGACGATAATCCTGGTATTTCGTGTTAATTGTTTTTCTCAGGCAGGAGACCTCCTGTGATTTATATCCTGGAGCGTGCCAGACAGCTTGCCACCTCTGGAGAAGATGAGCAGGGTCCTGACAGCTGCCCTGGAGACGAAAAGGGAGGTAGGGTCCTTTGCTGTCTTGGAAGCTCTCATTTGTTCTGGAGGAAGGGGTGGCGGGAGGCATCCCGTGCCCTCAGGGAGGCCAGGCAGGAAGAGCAGAGCCTGTGCCCAATAGCTAGAGGGCAGAACTGATAAACAGGTAGCAAATTCCCTTCCATCCAAGGGCTCAGGAGTGATGGGCAAATGAGCAGGGGAGGGCACTAGGCACATGTTAAGGTTTGGTTTATCTGGCTTTTCCTGGGAGGGGGAACTGGCTCTGCCTTTGTGAGGGTGGGGCTGGCAGGGTCAGTTTGACTTTAGAAGGAGGAGAGAGTATTCAAACAGACCAGGAAAACCTCTGACTCGTGCTGAAGTGTGATTCAGAATGGCCAAAATTAACAAGACAGGAAACAACACATATTGGAGAGGCTGCGGAGAAAGGGGAACCCTCTTACACTGTTGGTGGGAATGTAAACTGGTGCAGCCGCTTTGGAAAACAGTGTGGAGATTCCTTAAAAAATTAAAGATAGAGCTACCCTATGACCCTGCAATTGCACTACTGGGCATTTACCCCAAAAATACGGATGTAGTGAAAAGAAGGGCCATATGCACCCCAATGTTCATCGCAGCAATGGCCACAATCGCCAAACTGTGGAAAGAGCCAAGGTGCCCATCAACAGATGAATGGATAAAGAAGATGTGGTACATATATACAATGGAATACTATGCTTCCATCAGAAAGGACGAATGTCCAACTTTTGTAGCAACATGGACTGGACTGGAAGAGATTATGCTGAGTGAAATCAGCCAAGAAGAGAAAGTCAAGTATCGCATGGTTTCACTTACTTGTGGTGCATGAGGGGTAAACTGGAGGACAATGGGAGAAGGAAAGTAAATGGGAACTAGGGTAATCTAGGGAGGGAAACGAAACAACAGAGACTTTGGACACAGAAACAAACTGAGGGACTTGGAGGGATGGGAGAGCCTGGTGGTGGGTACTGGGGACACCTAAAGCGTGGAGCACTGGCTATGGGGAATGGGGAATGAATCTTGGAACACTGGGGAAAAAAATTTAGTAACAATAAAAAAAACAACAAAAAAAAATGAAGTGTGATTTAATCCTTGTTTACCTACTGCAGCTAAGGGGCAGTTCTGATGAGGAAATAGGAAAAGACCAAGTCACCCCTAGGTTAGTACATTCCTTTACTTCAGTCTTTCTAGAGGCACTCTACCCAGAAGACAGCCCTCCTTTCTCCAGACCACATAGATGAGCTAAGCACTTCTTGCTTTTAGTGGGACTCAGGCAGACTGGGTCAAGAAAACTCAAGCAAAATCATGGTGGAACATGGTCACAGAGGCTCTGGAAACTAGTCATAAAAGTAGAAAAAGATGTCTCTTGGTCATTGTGTGGTCAGGACTGGGCCACCCAGGTCAGCAGTCTCCTTAGAGATGTGGTCAGAGAAGTAGAGTCATTGACAGGGCCAGATGGGTTCACTGGCTGGTGCCACGTCAGCCTGGCCAAAGTGGGAGCCATGTTCCCTGAATCCCCTTCACTGGGGGGTTCTGAGTCAGAGTGGGCCCAAGAGGATTTTGCGTGAATTTGGACGGTGGCAGATAAGAGCAGACATTCCTCTTGGAGAGGGGTCGTGGTTGTCCATGGTAACAGATAGATGACCCAATGCATTGTGGATCCTGACTTGGCTGCATTCCCTCCGTAGTTCCTCCCTACTTATTCCTCTTATTGATTATGGGCCTCTCTGAACACTAGCAGGACCGGGCTCCCCAGCGGGTGCCTGGCGTGACCCACAAAGGCAGCGGCTCCACAGATTGTCTGTGAATTTCCCCTTCCAGGTCCTTGTCAGTTGCTAGGTGGGCTTGCACTCTTGCACATCCTGTTTGCCCCAACCTGTCCTGATGCAGGTGCATGGTGGTTGACTGGTGAGTGACTACGTCTTGATTTTTCTGACTCCCCCTTCCAGACCTCCATTTTCCCAGTTCCAACCACACTTGCATCTGTTCTCATTTCTTTAATAAATTCTTATCTCCATACAACTTAGAGCATCTTGCATTCCCAACAGGGACTGACTGACACAGCAGGGAAGCTTCTCTGGAGGTTGGTTGCTGTTTGTGGGAGTCAAGTCTCATATATCTGAGGAGAATGAACTGCCATAGAAGTGGGTACAATGCAGCCCAAGAAAGATTTCTTGAGGAGGAATGATTCCAATATTCATTCATTATTCAGTAAATAGAAAGCTGATGGCTGTGCTATGGAATGTGCCAGAAACATACTGGTGAATAAAATAGAGACATTTTTCTCAGAGAGTTTAGAACTTAAAGCATAAGGCAGAAAATAAACAATCAGTGTGATTATAAATAATTTTGTGTGTATTACATGGCACCACTAACAAAATTACATGGTGACAGAAAGTAGTATGACTGAGGGTGTGACTCATTGAATTTGGGGTGCCTGGGAAGGCCTCTCTAAAGAGTTGATGTTTAAGTCAATACTTGAGACACAAAATGGATTCTACCACATGAAGACTGCTTGTTCTAGGCTAGGGAACAGTATGTGTAAAGGCCCTGAGGTCAGGCAGATATACTATAACAAAGAGATGGCAGTGCAGCAGGGAATGTTTTTGTGTTAATGGCGACAGCTCTTTTGCTGGAAAATATCAGCTTTAAGCCTAAACAGAGTGAAGCTAGAGAACCCCAGAACTCGTTAAAGCAATTAGTGTAGGTCCACCTGAGACCAGAAAGTTGGACGTAAGAGCAAAAGAGAGGAGAGAATGTCCATGAAGAAAGAGTAGGACTGTGGCCCTGGAGACAGTCTATACGGTGCCTTTGTGTGAAGTAGACACAGGTTCCCCTTCCTCTGGGAGGCAGAACCTGGAGCCAGGGTTCTTCGCTTGGCAAGTGGAACCTAGCCTGGATGTTGGTTCCTACTTCAGCAGAGGCTAACCTCCGTTACCACAGCAGAACCTCACTGGGACTAGGAGCTTATGCTAAGGTGGTTGAAGCCGGAAGAATTTCTAAATCCCTCCCTAACAAGGAATTTAATGAATGAATATACATCTGACTGTGTAGAGAGCAGCTAGCTACATACCTAAGCTAATTGGTTGTGGGTTTGTTTGTTTGTTTTTTTTTTTTGGTAGTTTTATAACTTTAAAAAAATTTAGCCTTATTATTTATTTTAAATCAAAGTATCGTTGACAGGCGTTGCTATGTTAGTTTGAGGTGTGCAACACCGAGGTGTGACAACTCTCTATGTCATGCTGGGTTCCCCACAAGGACAGCTGCCATCTGCCACCATACAACGCTCTCACAATATCATTGACCATATTCCCTGTGGCTTTTATCCTTGGGAGTTTTTTATTCCCTACCTGGAAGCCTGTATGTCCCACTCCTCTGTGCCCATTTTGCACCTCCCCTAATCCCTTCCCCTCCGGCAGTTTCAGAACTTTATTTGACAGTCAGGGTTAGTTCTCATCATCCACAGTGAGTTTCTGTGTCTTTCAAATTGGTGACTAGTGCGTAGGTAACCAGTGTGTCAAGGTTGTTCGGTGGCTCTTCATCCTCATGACGTTCTCTGGACAACCGCACGGGGATATTGTACGGGACGTTTCTTACTCTCTGTCCCAGACAGCTCTGTTGAGCCTTCTGTCAGCGCATGCATCTGGAGCTCCCCTCTCCTTCATGGCAAATCTCTGGGTCTCTGGGTGCCCGAGGGCATGCTTTCTAAGGCTGGCTCCATGGCTCTAGGCTTATGAACGTTGACGGTGTACTCTCCGGTCGCCATCTTGTTGGTGGCGGAATGGTCCTACTTCGCGCCAGCCTTTTCTGGCTGGAGCCATCCTGCCAGGCTTGGTTCGAAAGTCAGCTGGCATTTCTGATATTGTTAATGCTCATCCCAATTAATTTCTCTTGTTATTTCAAAGGCTTCTGGGGCGCTCTTAACCAAAAGCACATGAAATGACAAGATAACCCCCCTCTCCTGACCACTCCCATAAATGCTAGGCATCTGACAAGTTACATGGCTGTGACTCTCTCAGCCTGGGGGCAAACCTGTCCGTTTCCATAGTGAGGAAGGAAGTAAAGGTGGGAGGCTAACATTTATGGAACTTCATGTATAGCCACTTCTGTGAGACACTTACCTGCGTTCATCATTTAACCCCTATAACACTACATGAGGTGGGTTACTTCCAGCTCCATTCTACACAGGAAGATTCTGAACTCAGTTACATTAGCTAACTTGCCCACAGTCTCAGTAGGTCAGGGCTAGGACAGAATATGGTTCCAGGTTTGTCTTATCCGAAGCCTGTGTGAGGAAAGTAAAAGCAGATGGCGTCAAAGTGGCTGTCAGCAAAGCATCGTGGCAATAGACTCAGGGGGCAGGGGGGAACTTGACATTGGCTAGTTCCTATACCAAGTGCGTCAATGAGGTATCTGCATCTCAGGGGTGAATAATCTGATATTGGAAATGTGGAGATCAATGCACGATAACCGACAGCTGATTTACTAGAAGAGAAGAATTTTTGACTAAAAGCAGCCCTTTGTTTGCTCTCCCCAGAGCAGATCAGTCTAACTGTGCACAATCAGGGGTCTCTGATGTGCTCTGGGGACACCGGTGCCTATCAGGGAGGAGAACCATGTAGGAATCCTAGTGTCACCTTAGGAATAATCCCTGGGGCTGTGCCACATATTTATTCCCAATCGATGTTGAACTTGGGCCTTCTGCATCTTGGTCTGTGACTGAGTACCACTTCTTGGCTTTCTTTATGAGAAGAAAATGGAGGCCATGTCTCTGGAAAGAGTGAGCGGGAAAGACTCCAGCACCACTCCAGTTTATCAAGCAGAGAAAGGACCCCTGCTTTTTGAGATATCCATCCATCTATCTTTGATCCAAGAGAAATCTCGGGTAGATACAAATAAACATCCATATGCTTCTCATCTATCATAATAACTCCTATCCAGATGTCAGCAGCTTTTTTTTTTTTTAAGATTTTATTTATTTATTTGACAGAGAGACAGATCACAAGTAGGCAGAGAGGCAGGCAGAGAGAGAGAGGGGAAGGCAGGCAGAGAGAGAGGGGGAAGCAGACTTCCTGCTGAGTGGAGAGCTGGATGTGGGACTCGAGCCCAGGACCCTGAGATCATGACCTGAGCCGAAGGCAGAGGCTTAACCCTCTGAGCCACCCAGGTGCCCCAAGTCAGCAGCTTTTTAAAGTGGTGAAGTGTCGTGCTGTTTGCCAACAGCTATGTACAGCTGAGGCTGGGCATTCTCACTTTTATTTGTCCTTCCCCGAGGTTTAAAAAAAATACCCACTTGCTAAGTGCCAACTTCTTGGAGAATTCTTAAGTTAGAAGTAAGCATTCAGCCTGAGGGCAGCTTCATATCCATTTTGCTGGTCGCTCGGATAAACCTGATGACTCAGGGAGAGTGTTGAGTCAAGGACTCCTTTTTGGTGGCTTGAAAGCAGGACAGTAGAGAAGGAAGGATTAAGCCAAGTGATAGCAAATCGGCAGGTACAAGGGATAGATCATGAATTAGAAGATGAAGAAAAATAAATTTTATCTTAACTGTGATAGCTTTTAGATAGAATTATTACGTGGTATGTAATCAGTGTGAGGGGTCTTCTTCTGCCTTTCTCCAAACTCTTACGTCAACAGAAACCTTCCCTTGCTCCCTAAGATAACGTAGTCACCTATCTATTGTCCTTTCCTAAAAGAGTAAATATTTACTATCATGTCATTTTTCACAGTTTATCATTTTATATTTTAAAAAGATAAAAATGCCTGTGATTCCTAACAAGTTTGGAAGCTCTGGGAAGGCAGGGTGTATACCTACTTTATTGACCAACATATCTCTAATGCCTATCAGTAAGGCTGTCAGTCAAATACATGAATAAATGAAGGAGTAAATACTTGGGTATTTGGTATCTCACTTTGGGTCTCTGATGAGCATAGCAATGAACTCAGGACAAAAAGGAAGAAGAGAAGGGTCAACTGAATGTGTTACTTCTTTCAAAATTCCTTTGTAATTTTTTTAATCCAATCTGAATTTTGGTTTGTAACCTTTTATGTTTACAAGACAAAGGATTCTTAAAGAGAGTCTTCAATAGAAGATTCTGACTAAAAACTAGGGGAGAAATGCTTACCCTTGTATTCATCCCTGAGTATCTCTGGGTAAAAAGATTATCACAGCTTCTTAATATTCAGTGCTCAGCCTGTTCTGTCCCTTCTTGGATGAGCTCTGGCCTCTAATGGTTGCATCATAGCCATTGCCAAATTGTGTCTGACAGGAAGGGAACTGGGGGAAGAAAGAACCCAACTCTCTTTCTCCCCAACTTTTAATTCTTGCCAATGCCTCCCATTAATCAACCCAACCAGAAACCAGAAGGCAAGGGAGCGTGAGTAATGTCATCTGTAGATGCCAGGCTCTGGAGGCCGGATGGTGGGCAGTGGAGAGTGGATTGGAGGGACAGAGAACAGAGAATATCCAACACAGGACTTGCACAAGCTAGCTCTATCTAGGTAGAGATGTTTAATTGCTCTAAGATCTGAGAGTGAGTGCTTGGAGAATCTGAGAATTTGCAAGGAGGCTGATGTGGCTAGAGGAGAGTAAGTGGAGGAGGAATTATTTTTGAGGATTCACAGATATTCTGGCCTTTGACAGTGACTTAAATAAAATTATTGTACGGCATGATGAATCTAATTATTGCTACCTATAATGTTACAATTAAAAGGTCTAGCTGTTGGAGGTGTGTGTGTATGTGTGTGCAGGGTGGACAGGATGGCGAGGCTCATTGCTCTAGCTAGGATCACCTCCTTTTGATAAGCACCAACTGGTCAGGAGGGCAGAGGACCAGGGAGTGACAGGCGAGCCACATCCACTGCCCGGGCAGCTATTTCCAAACAAGTGGGCTAAGATTCTCATGGAATAGGGAGCTGGAAGGATATGATGTAGGGAAGCAGGACTTGGAACGTAAACTTCATTTTTTTCCTCGTCTCTAACAACTCTGCATTCTTGATAACTCTTGCCTCTTTGTTTTTGGTCCACGCATGCCAGGAGCAGTCATTTCCGTAAGAGGTGGTAGATTCCTTCCTCTTATTCTAACCAGGTATTTCTTCTCCTTCCCAAGAAATACAGCTACTTGATACAATTCCATTTCAGTGGCTAATTTAAACCTTTCCTCTTTTGAAGACATACCAATGTTATCTGTACACCTGTGTTTCTTATCTCTTGGTAGAGAGTGAGCTTCTCAAGAAAGAGACAATGCCTGCCACAGACCAGAGTTTTCAGTGCTCAAGTGACGTGTCTTGGATGCTTTTCCTAGGAAGTCAGTATCAGCAGGCTGAACATGGACTGATTGGGAAATGATTGGTGATGGCAATTGGGATTGCACTGTACTGCAGAGGATAAATAGGATTTTGAAGACAAAGGGGAGGAAAAGGAGTTTTAGGCTGGTGTGATAGAATGTGCAAAGGCTTGGAATTTGGAAGGATTATTATTTATTGGAAGAAAAGTATGTGGTGGAGTGAAATAATGCACTAATGAGAAGTAGGAAATAAGGTTGGAGGGGAGTGTTGAGGATTTTCTATTCGCTTCCCTAGTAAGTGGAGGACTGAACGTTAGGACCAGAGTCACAACGAGGCCAGGACTAAATCAGGCTTGGTCCATGATGGCAGCAATCGCTAAGGGGCAATCCAAGGTGGTGTCTTGAGTAGAAGAAAAGCAGAGAACCAAAGATATCGGTCTGGATAGAGGATGTGACCAAATGAGCTCCCCTGTTATCAGGGAAATGCAAATGAAAACTATAGTGAGGTATCTCCTTATACCTGTCAGAATGGCTAAAATAAGAAAGATCAGATATAACAACTGTTGGCAAAAATGTGGAGAAAAAGGAACTCTCATGTACCAATTCTCATCCCCTCATGGGAATGCAAACTAGTACAACCAGTGTAGAAAACAGTAAGGAGTTTACTCAAAAAGTTAAAAATAGAAATACTTTATGATCCAATAATTCTTCTATTGGGATTTTACCAAAGAAAATGAAAACAGTAATTCAAAAAGATATTTGAACCCCTATGTTTATTGAAGCATTATTTACAATAGCCAGGATATGGAAGCAACCTAACTGTCCATCAACAGACAAATGATAATATATATATGATATATATATATATGTATATATGAATATTATGCAGCCATTAAAAGGGTAAGATCTTGCCATTTGCAACAACAGGGATGGACTAAGTGAAATAAGTCATATTAAGAAAAAAAGATACCATATTTCACGCATATGTGGAATCTAAAGAACAAACAAATAGACAAAAAGCAGAACCAGAACTATAAATATAGAGAACACACTGATGGTTGCCCGAGGTGGGAAGGGTAGAAGGAAGGATAAAATGGGTGCAGGAGGGAAGCAGATCCAGGCCTCCAGTTATGAAATGAGTAAGCCACGGGAATAAGAGATGCAGCCTCGGGCATGTGGTCAATGATACTCTAATAGTGTTGTATGGTGACAGATGGGGACTACACTTGTGAGCTCAGCATAACATATAGACTTGTTGAATCACTTTGTACACTTGAAACTAATGTAACACTTACTCTAATAACACTTACTCTTGTGTCAACTATACTCTAATAAAAAAAATAATCCCTGCTTTAAAAAAAAGCTTCCCTAATATAGGCTCCATCCATGGGGCCAGTATAAAGCAGCTTCAGATCTTAGGGGGAAGCAGAAAGCTGCTCCTGAAGAAAAGAGAGCAATAGGATGAAACAGGTCAAGTGAGGGGTGGGAGGGTAAGATCGAAGGAGTCCATCTGGAGGGGAAACTGGACGGAGAGCCAGGGCAGGTCTCTGAGGCTATGATGTTGGCCACTGGGCTTCTTTCTGTTGTGGCGGCGGACTGTGACTTTGCTCATGACGTTGTGAGCAAGTTGCCCTGAAGGCCCCCAGCGCTGTGTCAGCCCTGCACGCTGTGCAAGGGGTTTGGGTGTTCTCTCAGCGGTGTGTAGGGGTGTATAGTATCCAGGT